>KN511321.1:16877-51120 GCA_000787155.1 Scartelaos histophorus
TCACAGACCCTCCATGTGCTTAAGGTGCTGGCCCTAAAACACATACTATAGGCCTGCATTGGACTGAAGATATTCCACCCCTTAGGCTAGGTCTGCTCTGGTTCCTGTCATCCAGTGGTCTTTTAAGGCTCCAGGCTGATCTGAAATTTGTGGCCACCAATAAGCAATAGAAAAGATTTATGGACCACTGGTAGCACTTTTACTTACTTTTGTTTCTCTGGATTATCTTAAAAAACGGTCTTGTCAAATATGCTCATATTGAAACTTGGCTAGTTAAAAGTGTGACAAATAACATTCATATTCAAATAGAGCAAATAAATGTTTTATGGCTTGTCACAGCAGCTTTTAATTGGAATTTCAAGTTGTAATTTCTTGTTTAAATAATAAAAAGCATCATGTCAATATCCTCAGACAATGGAGGGTGACATGTATTTGTAATCATATGATTCATTATTATCTAAACACTAACCTGTTTATCCTGTTTACTGTTGTTAAAGCCATTAGATATTAATATTTAAGTTGGTCAAAACAAAGTAATTCATGTTGAAAGGTATTTTTGTCACAGCACATGTATAAAAGAAGTAAATACAGGGGCGCAGGATAGTAAAGGTAAAGCTGGTATGCAACAAGCTAAATAGTAGTTTGCACAATGTTGGCAAATATCTCATTATCCTCCGCCTTGTGACACAAAAACCACTCCATTTTGGGCTTTTTGAAAACGCCAACCCCAGCACTCTTATTTCTCACTGGGAAAAGTAGCTGCAAGGCCCAAAGTCGACAGCCCAACCTTTGGAAACTTTATTAAAGACCGTTTGTGTTGTCAGGAGCGTCTGATTTACCACTGGTCCTGAAGGCCTCTGCAGCATCAGCCATAAACAGGAGGAATTTTTAAGAGCCGCTGAACGGTGATTAAACGCCCGCTGTATTATAGTGGAATAAGATCTGATTAAAGACGCCCAAAGCCCCATCACTGTGCTGACATCCTACTTCCACTCAATTTAACATTAAAATAGTGCCTTTTCTTAACTATACAGGTGGATCTAGGTATGTGCTCAGGTATTCTATATCAAGCTCTTTATCCTTTATTTTATACCCCTACCTTTGTCTGTTTTTTCAGAATAATATTTGATAATTATTGCCTGTCACACAACTCCTCTGCAGCTGCCAGCGTCAGCCTGTGTCACGCCTGAATCACTGTAGTTTCACTATTACTGTGGAAAACTGGGATTGGGTCAGAATGGATGTTCCCACATTAGGATGAGAATATTGTTGATTAACTAATGACATTATGTGTATTTCCCTTAGGATAAAATTTGACACCCATACGTGTTAATCTCTGTGGACTTCATTTAGTTTTATTTATTTATTTATTTATTAAGACTACTATTACTGATTAATAGATTACTGATTATTACCCTCTACAGAAGTATACTGTTTTTTTGTAGCTGTGTCCAAGTGACTCATTTTGATAGTATTTGGTACAACAGTTGTCTTAAATTCATCACGGAAAAACAACTCTGATATCTAGTTTTGATCAGGATAAAGTTGGGATCCCCACAATATTTATATATAAAGAAGAATGTTTAAATCTTAAATGAACCGTATAATCTTATCTTACAAATAAACTTTTTGTTGGTGTAGACCGGATGATACGAGCCACTCCTCTTCCCTGCTGAGTTTTAACATCCACATTATCCGTGTTATTAGCTCATTGTATGTAGCCATGTTTCTTTTTTACAGCGGAGAGCTTGAGGCTTTCCAACAGAATGGACCTGTCCTTTTGTGTGTACACCCCATTCACAAAACACTGTCCAACATAAATACCCTTTTAGTCAAGCTCTCATACAGCGCAGTATCATTGTTACCCGGGGTTAAGCAGCTCTACGCCGCAAACACATTTGAACCCAACCGCTTCTGCCTGTGGCTCTGTTACACAAGTATGCTGAGTTGACCCGGGTGACCTCTGTTAGTGAAAACCCATGTTTGGATATGTCAAAGCTACGATACTAACCACCGCTTCACGTTTCACTAGCTTGGATATTAGCGCTGACAGAGCTAACTTGCTTTTTTCATCCTTTTACTGGTCATCCTAACACCTGGCCAGGGGAGAGTGGGTGTGCGGTGGACAGCTGTGGGGGGACTTGCCGGGGATAAACACAGAAGAGATTAATGAGCGTCTACAGAGCGAGGGCCCCGGCACCTCGTCCAGGAATGTGCCCAGTATAAATGGAACGGAATGGCTTGAATGGACCAAGCGGAAGGGACTGGCTGTGACCCCAAGTACGACCCATCCTGAGTGCATTAAAAAGCCAGACTAAACAGTGTGGAGGCAGTGGAATAAGATCAGGTCAAATCAGATAGGAAGCTTGTAATGAAGTTTATTATGAACAGATAAAGATGGTAATTAGGCTATTTAAAGTAAACATAGAACGCTTCCCTGGACTGTCTGTCAGAGTAAATAAAGATTCAACTAGACTGAACCCTGATCAGATTGTAGAGATCACTATTTATCATTTATTTATTTATAAATCAGCTACTTAGTGAGAAAATCTCAACAGTAGGTTTGGAGTTTCACTAGGTATAAGTCACAATGAAATTAAATGAAACACAACACAAGATTGGATCTAAACCTAATCCTAACAAAACAAGACTTTGACATAATTATATAATAAATAAATTGTGCAGTTACAAAATGGGTAGATAATTTTTTTCCCAAGTGACTTTATTCATATTGTAAAAAAACAAAAAACAAAAAACATACATCAAACAAAAAATCCTTATCCTTTATCCTTATATTCCTGTTTAATTTTCACAGTTGTTATTTTTCTCTCACTGTACATAATACCTTGCCCTCCTCGCGTTGTTTGTTGCCTGTCAGACTAAAGTGCAGTTCAAATTCCTCTGCAGTGACCGAACACAATTTCTTCCCTTTGTGCTTTGTTCCAGTCGCAGTACACAAATCTGGGGCTCCTCAACAGCATGGATCAGAATATCCAAAATGGCGGCTCAACGAACACCAGCCCGTACAACAACGACCACGCTCAGACCAACGTGACGGCGCCCTCTCCATACGCCCAGCCCAGCTCCACGTTTGATGCCCTGTCTCCTTCTCCTGCCATCCCCTCCAACACAGACTACGCTGGACCACACACTTTTGACGTGTCCTTCCAGCAGTCCAGCACAGCCAAATCTGCCACATGGACGGTAAGATCAAGTTAACCAGATCCAAAAAGTTCATTTTAAACAGCAGTGGTCTCAAGTCAATCCTCACTTACCATATGCATCCTTATTATTCTTTTCACAGTTTTACCATGATGATAAAGCTAAACGCTACTAGCATGCCAATAAACACTTTCTAATTATTGGATATTAAAGACTTTCTGATTAGATGCTGATGGAACAGCTGAGAGCAGACTTATGTTGACCTCAGGAGCTGCTTATAAAATATATCTATTGCATTTTGCCCAAATACATGGAAAAAAATATATACAGGGCCTTCGAGTGTTCTGTTTTTTGGGCACTTCAACAAATCATCTTTCTTGTTTTGCTCATTGAATTACATAAAAAAACATTTTATACGTAATAACTTTCTGTACCTTAAGTTAGGGTTAATGTATTTGTACACTCAAATGATCCTCTTGGAGGAATTCATTCTCTACATTTGACCAATCCTTTAATGCCATTGGGAACATTCTGTCAGGACAAGTGGGCTGCGCAGTACAGCGCCCAGGGACCCATCTCGGGAACTTGAGCTAGGCTCCTACCTTTACTGGAGGATTTTATCACCTAGAAATAGAAAATGAAGATAGAAAGTGTGAAATTATTTTGTTAAGTTCAAAATCAAAATCTTAACTTTATATTATACCAGTTATAATATTATACCAGTATAGTTATATTATACCAGTTTAGCCAAGATGGAGCGATTACTAACACTTTATGATCATAATATGTCAATAAATATTACACTATGAAGTGAATACTGTGATAATATTGTGTATTGAGTGAGGTAAGGATACTCTTCACTAATTACATTTACTAGTAAGTAAAGTAGTAGTGACAAAGGTTAAGTACATGAATAGAAATGATCTCCTCTTTGATCAAAAATCAAAGAGGAAAATTCTGACTTCCCTGTGAGTGTGTGCGCTTTAGGCAAACTCAGGTGCACTTTTTTTCCTACATTGCACAACTGCATTTGGCTGTAAAAACTGAAGATGTAAATCTGAGTCAGGACTAACCCTCCAGGTATTTTTTTTTTTTAAACTTGACATTACAACACACCGGCTCAACTACAGTCAGGTTCAAGCTGCAATATGCAAACTCGGGTGACACGTAAGATCACTACATGAGCCAAATATACACAGCTAAATTTATTTCCTTTCAAATTGAACATTAGCATTTTACAGTTAGGCTATATGTGTGAGTTTGACTTTGAAATTCAGCTATGCTAATCAGTTCATTAGAAACAGACTCGTCTTGACTGACAAAGTGGGCCTATCCAAGAGACTGCTTTAAATTACTGAACTAACCACTTTTTATACTGAACTAACCACTTTTTATATAGAAAAAAGTTAAATGTGGGTGTTAGCTGCAGGGTTTCCCATCAGTCAGAACGGGTAGAGGGTGCTTGTGGAAAAAAAGAATCAAAACTTTAGACACAACGAAATCCACCTTAATGTTATCAGCAGTTTAATGTCCAATCCAAACTGTCATTTATCTATCTTTACTAAACTTTACGAAACTTATTGGACTTACTTTGCTCTATATTGAGGGACATTACAACACACCGGCTCAACTACAGTCAGGTTCAAGCTGCAATATGCAAACTCGGGTGACACGTAAGATCACTACATGAGCCAAATATACACAGCTAAATTTATTTCCTTTCAAATTGAACATTAGCATTTTACAGTTAGGCTATATGTGTGAGTTTGACTTTGAAATTCAGCTATGCTAATCAGTTCATTAGAAACAGACTCGTCTTGACTGACAAAGTGGGCCTATCCAAGAGACTGCTTTAAATTACTGAACTAACCACTTTTTATACTGAACTAACCACTTTTTATATAGAAAAAAGTTAAATGTGGGTGTTAGCTGCAGGGTTTCCCATCAGTCAGAACGGGTAGAGGGTGCTTGTGGAAAAAAAGAATCAAAACTTTAGACACAACGAAATCCACCTTAATGTTATCAGCAGTTTAATGTCCAATCCAAACTGTCATTTATCTATCTTTACTAAACTTTACGAAACTTATTGGACTTACTTCCATTTATATTGAGGCACATTTAGTTCCCAGCTGACACTCTTGACCAGTCATAGTTTATTGCGCTGTGTTGATGACAGAGGTAAACAGACGTTGGTCCAGGTGTGGTGACGCTGCACAAAGCGACAGAACCCGCTCCTCCTGCTCTGTCATTACCAGAGCACTGTGGACAGCTGTTGCATCACCGCTTCACCTGCCACCTAGTCTGGACTACAGTGTCACAAACCTATAACCAAGCCCAGTGTCGCTCTCTTGTGGACACACACGGAGACAGGCGTCATACCGCTATTCGACGACATCAGTGTACTATTGTTATTTCAGCGTTTGGTGACGTCACACACACAGGGGGGTAGGAACAAGCATTTCTGTATTGCATGTATGTTGTCATAGTAATACTGGCAAATATGCAAATTACGTTGGGATATTGATTGACAATAGTTTTACCCAAACCAAACGCAATGAAAAACTACTGGTCTGTGAAATGCTGTGACGTCAAGCAAATCCAAGTGAAGATCTGCCATATTAAGCGTGAGATTTGATTTCACAAGATTTCACAATTACTATAGGATTTGGAGGGGATTATGTACATATAATTTAGTGTAAACAATTTAGTACTACAATCGAACTACACAGACGGATTATAGGCCTTGTCAAACCAGTGATACACAATAAAATAGTCCACATGCCCCGCCCTCTTGATCCTAAATGGCGGGAGTGCTGCTGGACTTCCACTGTGGGACCGTGGCATTTTGCCGCTTCACACGGTTCACTCTTCCCTCTCATTTTCACAGCCCCAAAAACAAAAGTGTTTGTGTCACCTGTAACTGTTTATAATGAGACACGCCCCACGAACTGAACTCCCCGTCCTGCTGTGACTGTACCGAAGCAGCGCCGTCAAAACACATGAGTCAGGACCGGCCTGATGGGTTTGAGCTACAGCTGAGAGAAAGTCCCACAACTCACTGTATAACGTGCAGTGCATGGGGATGAGTCTGTGTTTTGTTATGGCTATGTCAAGGCTGGGTAATATGGGCCTAAAATGCCTCTACTACAACATACAGTGTACGTAAAATATTGTGTACGTTATTGCTTCACACACTTTGGATCTTTTAATTCAAATCTTAGTGAGCGAGTTACAACAGTTTGAATAAGGTGCAATCAGATTACCCAGTGCTATGCACACTTCTGCTTGTTTTTGGAAATTTAGATCACACCAACTTTTTCTGAAGTATGTCTTGCTGCAAGGTTGGTCTAACATAAACACCAATCTTTCTGTATTGTTTTTTGATGTAACATCCAAGCTAAACCACAAGCTCATCCTAGTTTTTGCATTTACGTAAATCCTCTAAATCCCACTTAAAAGTCTGTGTCTGAGCCATGTTCAGCTGCTTCTCCTGCTACCACCCTGGTCTGGACACTGACATTGGTGTTTAGGAAGCTTCCTCATGGACCACTGTGCTGGACACTCAGTGAAGATGTCATAGCTGAGCCGCTGATCGCAGTGCATTTGAAGACTGCAGAGTCTTCCAAACTTCTTTTTGATGCTTGTTCCTGTGGAGACACACCTTAATCCCATAGCCACAGCTCACCTCTTCCTGTCTAGGACGTCCTGTGACACACTACAGGCGAATCACGTCAACACTTCCCCGAAGTGTTCCCACACACTGGCCTCGTGGGCACACCTCTGCCCTGACACTCTTGTAATGGTTTGACTTGGGTCAGGTCAAATCAATGCAGGGCTTACTGATGCTTTATTCAGCCAGCTTTACTAAATTAATGGAGTGTCGCACATCAGGATCTTTTGTTGTCCACTGGGGCGACTATTGTGTACGTGAAGATTGGTGGTGTTTGCCCTGTGTATTAGCTGCCAGTGGTTGTGGCAGTGAAAGAAGAAGAATGCTCTGGTGGGGCTATCACTGGGCGCTGCAGAGCTGAGGGGATTACTGTAATGGATTGAGCGCCTGTAGATAATGCCTGTGTAAATATGCACTGCCTCTTTCCTGAACCCTGTGCTCCTCACTGGGCTCTGTCTTTTACAAAGTTAAGCCCGATTCTTCTCTCCCATTGCACTGGAGGAGGAGGAGGAGCGCCACCTCAAAGAGAAGAGTGTTCCAGCGAAAGGCTGCAAGACGCAGCTTGTCTCTGGAACATCTGCAGGCCCGTCCCACGCCTCGGAGATGGGGCTCAGACTTGTTTGTGTCAGAAAGCCTGTTGTGACTCGCCCCTCATCATAGCAGACACGTCCTGAGCCTCACATGGGAAAGGTGCAGGGGAATTTTTAAAAGGAAGAGTAGGAAGACTTTTATTACCTGGGATTTGATTTCCTCATAGTCATGGAAAAAAACATAATTTTCTCTTGTACTTTTCATTTTAACAACAATGAACCCAACATTGAACCCATCCTGTGCTTACGCAGGATGTTGAGACACCCCACAATGAACAGTGCTATTTAGACTGCTAGAGCAGAGTGAGACTCAGTGGTTTTAATCACAGATCCAGCTGATGTTCCTCAAACACATGAAGTCAGAACCAGGGTTGTCCTGGGACAGATGGCACTAAAAGGGCTGGAGTGTGTTATTTTATCTTAACAATAAGCTTTTTTTTCTGTGAAAGAGGAAACATTTAATCTCCACATTTTTCCTGGTGAAATGCAGGTGTTTTATATCTGGGTGTAGCTGGGAAACAGGGAGCACATTATGGCTGAATTAAACAGGTTTGGGAGAAGCTCTAGGCATGACATGACATGCCAGGTATGAAGAAGACAAGACCAGAGGCGCCAAACTGTGCTTGTTTAAGGCCCGATGTTTGTCAGGACTTGAGCTGTGCATGTGCCCGCAGCGCCTGTCAGGGAGAGAGGGAAGGATCCAGCTGTGGGCCTGTTCCAACCTGCACACGGGATGTGTCTGGGATAGAGAAGCACAGATTCACTACTGTACGACTCATACACTTGCTAATCACGTAGAACTCACTTTTACATGTAACTCACCAATCATAACTCACTCATCTCTCATAACTTACATCACATGTCCCTTCACTAATCACATGACTGCAATTTTGTCACTATATTTTATACACATAAAAATACAGTTGTAACTGTTTAGACTGCAGCCGTTAAAGTCACGTTTGGTTCCAGCCCAGGTTTTGTTCAGAGGATTGTGAATAAGCAGTTCTGTATTGTGTTTGAGTGCTGTGCGGCTGTATAATTGACATTGTGACCAATGAAAGACTCATAATTACATGTTAACACCTGAGCCGCGCCCAGTGAGCCACTGAATCCATCAGTCAACTGTCCCCCGCCCTGCACTCACTCTGTTAGCTTTAGTAGCGCTCTCTCTGAGCAAACAGCCCATTCTTCTGCTAAAGTTTGTAGCTGCAGGGTTGGGACGTCCCGTGGCATCTGTTTGTTTGTGTTCTCTTTGGATATGAGGGAAACAAGCCTCACTGAAGAACTGAAGACAGAGCACGTTTATGGCTCACAAATTGCAACTGTCATTTTAAGATGCTCTGACCCTTTAAACAGCCCTCTTTGGTCCATAATCCTGTGTCTTTTCTTCGCTTTCCCCTTTTTCTGCTCCTCTTTTGCTCAGCTTCTCCAGCTCATTTAGCTGACTGACAGAAGCGTACAGCACAGATCAGGTTTGGAACCAGGGACAATGAAAGTGCAACCATTTATCTTTGTCTGCCTCCTTTGCTGCTTTGATTCCTGGCAGTTGACTTGTGTTGACAACATACATCTTTCACAACATCGACCCCTCATAACCCAGCCATGTTCCTCGGGCTCATATTTTAAAGCCTTTTTGTCCCCACACTTAATCATATCCTGAATTTCTTGGTTTGTGTTTTGTTGGTTTCTCCTCTACTTCAGCCGTTTCTAATGAGGTCACTTGAGGAAAGGAGCAAAGCAGTGAATTTGGGTCTGTGTGATTTCTACCACTGCTATTTAGACTAAAAGTACATGTAGTTTCTGGATTCATCCGGATGAAAGGAGAGCTAGTGCCTGGGGAGCTGAGACGCAGATAGCCGTGCCAAGCTTGTGCAATCTCCAACGTCAAAGCTGAGATGTGCTATTTATTTTTTTATTTTTTTTTTCCATTTAATAAAGATGAATTTTTATGTGTGCATTGTTCTCAAATAGAGCTGCAAGCATTTTTCACATTTCACGGTGAAGTAAAGCTGACAGGAGAAACTTCCCCGCTGCCCCACGCCCATGGACTTGTTCACATAGAGGGCTTAAAGTTGGGTTTGCTCTGTGCAGATTTCAATGCTTTGTTTACACAGTTGGGTTACGGCCATTAGCAGCGATTCAGACTTCAGTATTGCTTTAGGTCCCAGGGGAAAAACATACATGTATTATTTATGACTCCAGGATTACCAAGCCCCTGTGTGCAGACCCGCCATTAAAACATGAGATTAATCAGTGTAATGTGGCGGTGTGTCATGGAAAATTGTGGATGAATTGATGTGTTTCTGAATAACAGACACCAAAAAAGAGAGATTATGTTAAAGTCTGTTTACATTGTCATCAACTTTGATTTTGTCCTAATCAAACAGAGGTAGTAATTGTGTAAATCAACCGGCAATAAAAATGATATATTTTATTTTGTTGACATATTTAACAAAGGAAACAAGTGTCAGAGCTTATTATTAAGAATATTGTATTGTAGCATATTATTGTATCATCAAAGTGACTCAAATGTAAAAGTGTTGCTGCCAAAAATAGTAAAAGTACAAAATGGTGGTCCAAGAAGTTACTAAGAAAGAGTAAAAAAGTGTTTTTGTAAAGAGTAATTGTTAGAGTAACTGACAGGATGAAACATTTGATTTATAATTTGAAGTTTATGAAATTGGATTGGAAGGACAAAACATAAAATAATGCACAAATTGTAGTATTATCACAGGATATACCATGAAAACGCACAAATGTTCAGGTCAATTAATAATATTAGTTGCATTTTTTTCTCTCTATTGACTTGCACACAGTGAGAAGAGTAACTTTTTTAAGTACTCTGAAAAGTATTATTTTTTCAAAAAGTTCTTCAAGTCAATGTAACTGAGTAAATGTAGTACCCACCTTTAATTCATATTGATTATACATTCTATTTATTATTATAGGACACTCAAAGATGCTTCACAAACCATGAATAATTAAAGTAATTTTAAGCCACCAAAGTGCACTGAAAATATAAGAACAGTAAAGTGGATAGAAGGATTTTCAAAAACTCCACTAAACAAGTCATTTTGATCCCCACCACCATGATGAGGAGAGCTGGTGAGTATCCTCCTTCAAAAGCTCCTCTCTTTCCTGTGATGAGGGCCACAGATGAAAGCCAGGCCCACTTTAAATTGCAGCAGGAGGGTTCCATTTTACTGCAGTCCTCGGACACCCCACAGGCTCAGGGAGACACAGAAAGAGGAGGAGGGTTTTGAGGTCGTCCCATCCTCAGTGTGCGAGCGTGTAGTGTGTTTATTTAAGTAGGTCATAATCACAGTCTTGTCTTTTAGCTTTGGCTCCAGGCACAAACAGAAGTGCCCCATCCACGCAACAGGTGTTAACTCTGACCTCTGGGAAATATGCAAATACAATTTTCAAGAATCGATGCCTGGATTTTTTTTAGAAATATGCATGTTACAGTTTAAGCAGAATTTTAACTGTATAGGATAGGTCACTTTTAAGGTATTACTAAATGATTTAAAACTGGCCCCTTTTCAATCACTGGATTTTTCAATTTATCGTGCGCCATTGCATAAGCATGATGATAATGTCATTACTGATATATTTATGAGTTGTGTTTTTGTCTTTTTTTTTTCAGTACTCAACCGATTTGAAGAAGTTATATTGTCAGATCGCCAAGACATGCCCAATTCAAATCAAAGTGCTGACCCCCCCACCACAGGGCGCAGTCATCCGTGCCATGCCCGTATACAAAAAGGCCGAGCATGTGACCGAGGTGGTGAAGCGATGCCCCAACCACGAACTCAGCCGCGAATTCAACGATGGTCAGTCAACTTCATATTTTATCAGTATTTTATCAGTATTTTGTCAGTTTATCAGTTTAAATGCTACTCATGTGAGGAGATGAAAATTGTTTAAAGTGAACTAAACTAACCAAGGGGTAAAAGTAAAGAAAATAGGAAAAGTTAACCAGTGGTGTACCAAAAAGAATGTTGAAGTTTAAAAACTACTGAAAAATAAACTGAAATATTAATGGAAAAGAAACAGTTAAGTATTACTTACTATGGTTTTCATGCTTTATAATTGGATGACCTGAAATGAAATGACTGTGCATTCATATTTATATTAATTCTCTTATTTATGTGTGTTTTGTCTCAGGTCAGATTGCTCCTCCCAGTCACCTGATCCGTGTGGAGGGGAACAGCCACGCCCAGTATGTGGAGGACTCCATCACAGGGCGACAGAGCGTCCTGGTGCCCTATGAGCCCCCACAGGTCAGACTTCAGCCACACTTTAAACACATGTCTGTGAAACACTTGTCACCCAACTTAGGCCATTATTAAGTTGACATATTCCCTCTTCTAAATAATCTGTGAGAATCTAAGACTTTGCGATTCTGAACTCTCAAATTTATGCGCTAAGCTGAGTTGTTTAACTCTTCTATATAAATATACATTTGATCATTGTCTGGTCTGTTTGCAGATAGAAATGAGATGTTTTAGTTCATCTTCGATTTGCATTTACAATGCTTCTAAGAATAATTGTCTTTATAAAACATGCACGCCACTCACTCCCATTGTCTTGTCTCAGGTGGGAACCGAATTTACCACCATCCTGTACAACTTCATGTGTAACTCGAGCTGCGTGGGCGGAATGAACCGGCGGCCCATCCTCATCATCGTCACTCTGGAAACAAGAGAGTACGACCACCTCCTCTGTCACTTTTATACCACCTTTTTGCCCTCCAAACCCCTAACCATTTCCCCTCTCTCTGCAGCGGTCAGGTCCTGGGCAGACGATGCTTCGAGGCCAGGATCTGCGCCTGTCCCGGCAGAGACCGAAAGGCAGACGAGGACAGCATCCGCAAGCAGAACGTATCAGATGGAACAAAGAGCAGTGAGGGTACGAAGCGCCGTAAGTAGTGCGGGCTGGTGACGGGCTGACCAAATACTCAAAAAGGACTCTCCTTTCTTTTCTATCTGCTCTGGCTTATAGGTCTAATATTACACCATGAAAAAGCGTAGACAGTGTCACTTATATTGTTTTATTATTTGTAGCTTTCCGTCAAGTCTCCCATGGCATCCAGATGTCCACCATCAAGAAGAGAAGGTCCACAGATGAGGAGGTGTTTTGTTTGCCTGTAAGTGGTTCATCGCTTACGTAATCTGCCAAATGAGACTGGATTTGCTAATATATTCACTAAAAACGCTTCTGTGTTTGTTTCAGATCAAGGGTCGTGAAATTTATGAGATCTTGGTGAAAATTAAAGAATCTCTGGAGCTTATGCAGTTCTTGCCGCAGCACACCATCGAGTCGTACAGACAGCAGCAGCAGAGCCTCATCCAGAAACAGTGAGTGTGGATAATAGAAAATAATATATGTTTGGAATGAATGCAACTGTCTTGTCCTTGAAGAATTGTGTCCTCTTCTGTCATTAAGATGTATAGTTTAAATTTGAACCCTAAGGCGTAGATCAGTAAAAAGTTGACAGTTGTATTGGTGTCATTAGTCTCTTAATTTCAATTATTTCTATTTTGTTTGGACATCTTATTTGTGCTCAGGGTGGTTGCAAAAAAATGACAAGACTTTTTCAAATACATTTTATTGACGAGGTTTACAAATCAAAGCAGAGAGATGGTGAAAACGTGCAAGAATGTGTCAAATGTTTGGACAGGGTTGAGATGTTAATGTTGGTTATTGTAGACTTTCAAACAGTTTCCGAAATTATTCTGTAGTTGTTTTTTTTGTTTAGTTTTTTTTGACCAAGTAGCACCTTTATGTGAGGGTGTGTTTTTATCCTCTGGCGATACCTGGCAATGTTTTGTTGAGGAGAATCTCCCAGAGCTCGGCGGTCACGCCTTTGGGTGCTCTGCCAGCGTTTGCACAACACTCTTCACAATCACTGCCTTGGCCTCTTGCATTGGTTTAATTAGAGCACTCTCCCTCCTCCCACCTCTCTGTCGGCTATGGAAAAGAACTACACAAGTACATGGCGCAAAATGATAGTTCCACACAGTTAATTATTACTTATGTGAAGTTTCCCATTAAAACAGTGATGCACATAGGCTGCTTCCATCTGCTCTGCTCCGCTTCCTGGTCATTATCTTGTAGAAATCACTTGAGATTTTAATCTATATTCTGCTTTCTACATGTAAAGTCACCATTATGTGCACAATGTTATTCTGAAGCATTACTATAGTTGTGTTAAAAGTGTGTTTGAAGATTGTATGTAAGAGGTGGTTCAGTGAGGTTATGCTGCCCCCTTCTGGCTGTTCATGCTTCTGTTACGTGTCCCCTGTCCACTGTCCTGTTTCATCTTAAGCACAGTGGCAATTAAATCTAAATTTCATAAAATGTTTGGACCAATTTCAATGGTCTGAATTCAATAAACAAATTACAAAAAGCTTCAAATGCCCTCTGCACAGAACAAAATATGCTCCGTTTGTCTCGGTGGGGTCTTGTTATGTACAAAATGTCCTAAGCTTGCAGAGTGCACGTCTACAAGTATTTTCTACACATACACATCCCATACATGGGATTCTTGTATTGATTTAGCAATTCAGATTCCAATGTTTCCTCAAATATTAATGCCTCTGGATACATTTCAAATGGGCATCGAAATCATAAATTGCCAATCTAATCGCAATAACAAAATGAAAAACTCTTTTGCAATTAGCTCTTTCTCCTCTGTCCTCACCTGCCTGTTCTTCTGCTCTCTCTCTCTCTCCTCTGTCCTCTTTCTCCTCTGTCCTCTTTCTCTCTCTTTCTCTCTCTCTCTCTCATTCTCTCTCTCTCTCTCTCTCTCTCTCTCTCTCTCTCTCCCCTGTGTCCTCTCTCTCTCTCTCTGTCCTCTCTCTCTCTCTCACTCTCTCTCTGTCCTCTCTCTCTCTCTCACTCTCTCTCTGTCCTCTCTCTCTCAGTCGTCTGTCCTCCTCGTCCTCTTCTGTCCCTCCTGACCCCTGCTCTCTCTGGTCCTCTTTCAGCCTGTTAAAGTCGTCGGTGGGCGCGGCGCCTCCAGAGCCTCATCACCGGCGCTGCTGAACACATTCCTCCTGAGATTCTTCTCTTTCACTTTCCTGCGCTTTGACCCTTCACCTTTCACCTCTGAGGGCCCCTTTTTGACCTCTGCTCCTTCTCTTCTCAGTGAGACTCTGGACATAAACTGTACCATGGACACACCACACAGAGGTCACCTGGCACTAAAGTGCATGGTTTTGAACAATATCACCTCCTCTTGTGAGAGTGAGAGACGATATATGAACCAGCCACAATCTTAAGGCTGTGTTTGGACAGTTTGTTACTTGACTTCTCTGTTCTGTTATCTTCTGTTGTATATTTTCTATCTGAGCTGGACTCCTGAATGTAGCTTATTTTACTTGTGCTTTTTGTTGAGAATGCTGAATGCTGGACATTTGTAGTTACTGCAGGACAGTTTGTGTGGGTCTTGTTTCATTTAAAAGCTTTAGCAAAGTGAACTCTATAATGTTATTGTTCTTTTATATTTCTGTGGCTGTTGCACTTTGTCAGATCATAATAAATGCCTTTGCTTGAAACATAAACTACTACTACTTAGTTTATTGGTTATTATTATTACAAAGCTCATATTTTGTCTAGATTTAAGCATGTTATTATCAGTTTCCATCACAGTCCTAACTCTCTCCTTGTCTCTCCCCGTTAGGTCTCCGATGCCGCCTCAGCCCACATATGGCTCCAGTTCTCCGACTCATGGCAAAGTGAACAAACTCCCCTCAGTGTCTCAGCTCATCAACCCACAGCAGAGGAACAGCCTGACCCCCTCCAGCATGTCAGGCGGCCTCACTGACAGTAAGTGTAGTCTCCTATTTACACCTCCACATGTGATCAGATCCTTGGCTTTTACAGTGTTTTAAACAACAGAAATAGCTTAAAGAGCTAAATTATATTGTTGTTATATTTGTAAAGTTGGGTCTTAAAGATGCGGTACATCTTTTTCAAACTGCAAAAGGAGAAAGTATGTATTTATCTAACTTGTCTCCAACCATTTGGCACATATGCGTATGTATGAAATTTCAGGTACATGCACAGCTTCAGAACAGCTTTTATCATGACCAAAACACTCACAATGCAACCGCTGCTTTCAACTCTTACTTCTGAGATGAAACCCACTACCATTACTTCACAAAGTGCACTTATTCAATATACTCATGGTTGGAAAACACATTTACAAGAATAAAGTTGAGTACCCCAACTGTAAATTGTTAGTTGGTTAATTTACTTTATTTAATCTTTATTTTGAAGGGACAATGTAAACAAACATTAATCTCATGAAAAACAAATATGCTCCACACCAGATTAGAGCTAAATAGCTAGTTTCCATCTGTAGTCAAATTGTTTTGAAATTGTAGTTGTAGGACCGCAAATAAGGGCTGTAGGATTGTAGTATTATTTTAAATTCAGATAATGAAAGCAGTAGGCACCATTAGCATCCAGTGATAGTCCCACACACAGAGCTGACGCGGCCTCTCTTGTCTCCTCAGTGACTCCCATGATGGGCACTCATATCCCCATGGGCGACATGAGCTCACTGAGCCCCACACACGCACTGCAGCCACAGCTCCCCCTGGTGCCCTCCTCGCAGCACTGCACCCCCCCTCCTCCCTACCCCATGGACAGCAGCATCTCCAGGTACCCCCCAGCACAGACAGATAGACACACAACTATACAGGAATAGGGAGCACAGCACAGCCTAGACTAGGCTCACACTGGGGGAACCAACAGAATAAGACCCAATAGGGTCAAATACTAGAACAGATACCTCTAGTGCTTTTAAAGCAACATTTTAAGCCCCAGAACACTGCATGGAGAGACACACATTCAGATTTCACATTCAGATTTAATTTTCTATAAAATGAGTGACCTTACTTTTTTTTAATCAGTTGATTTAGATAAGATTAGATCAGCTTCAGACCAGAGTTATTCGTTTCTTTACTCGAGGTTCACTGCATGACTTTTAGAATTGATGAATTAATAAGTTAAATACAAATATAAATTGTCTATGTGTCTGACAATTCTTCTCTCTCCCCACAGTTTCCTCATTCGGCTGGGCTGCGCAGGCTGCTTGGACTACTTCACCGCACAGGGCCTAACCAACATCTACCAGATCGAGAACTATAACATGGAGGTGAGCCCTTGCCTATCCCAGTCCAGTCACACTCTGGGGTAGCGCCTGAAGTCTCACCTCACACCTCACCCCACACCCCCACCTGTCCTGCTCTGGCCCCATACTAACCGCTACTGTGTAATGGTGTGATAGGACCTGTCGCGGCTGAAGATCCCCGCCGAGTTCCAGCATCTCATCTGGAAGGGCATCATGGAGCACAGGCAGGCCATGGACTTCTCGCCCCCGCCCCACATTGTGCGCACCACCAGCAATGCGTCCAGCGTGAGCGTGGGTTCCTCAGAGGCGCGTGGGGAGCGGGTTATCGACGCCGTGCGCTTCACTCTCCGCCAAACCATCTCCTTCCCGCCCCGAGACGAATGGTCTGACTTCTCCTTTGACCTGGATTCACGGCGCAACAAGCAGCAGCGCATAAAAGAGGAGGGAGAGTGAGACAAACAATCAGCGGCTATCTGTCAACCAATTCAACTACTCTTCAATTTTGGAACATTTCATTTTTTTTTTTACTTTTTTTGTATGTGCGGAAACTGCTGAAAAACAAGCCAATATGCACTTATTTTTGTTAGGGTTTAATAAGGAGGTGCTTAGGTGCATTTTTAGTTTCATCAGAGCACTTAAGAATCGCTTAGGATTTCTAGACTGCTTGGATTTAAGTGTTTCTGTTCATTCCATTTTAACGCATGACTGGAAAACTACTTTACAATAGGGTTTTTTTTTTATTTCAGGGCTGATATTTTTGCAAAGGGCCGTAGCAAACCATATTCATGTTGTCGATGTCTGTGTCTCATACACTGGTTTTGTTTTGAGGTAGGAGTCAGCATTGATTGTATACATTTCATTCATTTACTTTGAGAAGTATTATTTGAGGGCAATATTTTCTACTGTTATTTTGTATGATTTTGAGACCAATGTGCCATGTTTGTTTTGAAGTATGTCTGGTCATTCATTTGATGTAGCCACTTATATAGGCCTAATGTTTTTAATCCAGTGTTTTTGTATATTATGACTGATGCTTTCAAGGCTTTAAATGCAGTGGACGCCTAGCACAAGTATTGTTTATGATGGTAGAGGTGCATTTCATTTGATACCAATTCATTTTACTTCATGTATATAGACTTGTATAGATTCTCATTATGCTGGTATATGTGAATACAACCTGGGTTCTTTCTCCAGGAGGAACAATGTTTGTCATAACATGCATGCCTTATTGTAGTTCAATTACAGAGCCCAAAGTTCAAATTTGTTCAGTCAGAAGCAAACACAGCAATGTGTATTTTCTTATTTTTGTACAAATTTTGTAAATATCAAGGGTATTTTGATATAAATTGAATAATAAATAACCATACTGTTGTATCACTCCTGTGTCAAAGTCATTAAGTGCCATGGAAAATAAATAGTAGTTTTCACTTGGACTTAAGTAAAATCACAAAAGGATTAATAGATTGTATTTAAAAACATTCACTCATAGCTTTGCTCATTGTGTAATAGAACATGGACATATTCATTTAGAAAATAGAAAGACCAGTGCATATGTGTAAACAGGAGAACAGAGGGCCCATGTGTTAAATATAAACATGAACATGTTAATTCTACTGTAAATGTTTTATTCTGTACACATTGCCATAATTTACACATAAAATGTGCTTAACTTACAAAACAAAAACACTTCACGATTTTATAACCTCCTGTACAATTCTAACAGTCTCTTTACATTAGAACAGTTCACTCCACCTCTGCCACATGGGCCACCTCCACCTCCATAGTCTGGATGATTTCTGGGGCATCCTCTTTAGTACTGCTCAGAGCCTGCTGTGCCAGGACGTAGTTGACAACTTGCATGATGCCCTGGTCAGACAGAGTGGACACGCCCTCTGCTGCAACCTGGGCAGCTTGTGCAGCTTGTACTGCCTCCACCGCCTCCACAGTCTCCTCTGTGATCAGTACGGTCTCGATCTCCTCGCCCCCGGTCGGCTGTGGCTGCCGGAGCTCAGGGGGCAGCTCCGAGGCCAGGATGCTGACCGCATGCTCCACCTGCGTGCCCTGGTTGTGGAACTGCAGCGTGTCCTTCTCCAGCATGATCTTCCCAGGCAGGTTGTCTGTGTGGAATTTGCCCATGTGTTTGCGGAGGGTGCGGGCATCGATGTGTGCCTCCTGACAGATGGGGCAGACATAGGGCCGCTCACCTGTGTGTGTGCGCACATGACGCTTTAGAGAGCGAGCATCTGCCCACGCTACGCCACAGGTCAGGCACTCGAATGGCTTCACTCCTATGAACAACACACTGTGTTAGCTCTGGACCTCAAATATAACCATACAAAACAAGACCGTTTCAGATGGCATCACAACATAAGAAGTCTG
The DNA here is from genome assembly GCA_000787155.1 of Scartelaos histophorus. Classification (NCBI taxonomy): domain Eukaryota; kingdom Metazoa; phylum Chordata; class Actinopteri; order Gobiiformes; family Gobiidae; genus Scartelaos; species Scartelaos histophorus. The sequence continues at coordinate 35,824 of KN511321.1, forward strand.
CGGGGGTCAGGACAGGTCTGTCTGTTGTGAATGTGCAGAGTTTGATGTGGGATCAAATGGGTGTATGAAGCATTGGATAAATAGCCTTTTAATGTTAGTAATGAATCTCTCATATCTCATTGTTTGAACTGAGGTGTAGGGCAGGGCAAAATGCTATGGTACAATTTAGTCAAACACATTCAGACACAATATCAATACAAAAGGTCAGACTCTAAATACTCGACCCTGACTGACCCTGGTGGTTGTTGATGTGGCGTCTGTACTCTCGGAGCTGGGTAAACTTGCGTCCACACTGCCCACATTCTCTCTCCAGGTTCTGCTTCACCCGACCCTTCTTGCCATGAGTTGCCTTCTTGACATGGCGTCGGAACAGAGCCTTCTCAAAGAACTCCTTTCCACAAATGTTACACCTGGACAAAGGTGGGACATTATTGGCTATTTTAAGATAGTACTTCCAAGGCCAATGTAAACTAAAGTAATCTTTAAAATTAAACTAAAGTCATATACTTTACTTAATATTATTTATTAAAATTATTTATTAAAATCATGTGCACTAACTTGTAGGGCTCTGCAACACTGTGGGACTTGACGTGAGAGTACCAGTCCTTCTTCCAGCTGTAACACTTCCCACAGACCTGACACTGGAAAGGCTTCAGCCCCATGTGTTTGTTCATGTGCTGCTGCAAGTCTTTGGCCTCAAAGAAGCGCTTATCACAGCTGCAGACACAACATTAGACCATAGTTGACCACAATACTATAATTTATGTCAGACATTGAGTTAGTGAATGCTGAGGGGCACTGACTGAGAGCAGGCAAAGGGGCGCTCGTTGGGTTTGGGCTGGTGTTTCTTCATGTGTTTAGACAGAGCAGAAGCGCGGTAGAAGGTGGCCCCACATGTGTTGCATAGGTACTTGGACTGGCCTGTACAGAGAGGGCATATGTGACACATCTGTCAACAGAATAAGTCATATAGGATTATCCATGGGAGTCCAAGTGAGGTTAATTAGCGTTGTTGCCGTGCTATTAACAATTTAAAACAAACAAACCAACAGTATGCTGACACCCATGGACAGAGAAATCTATTGTATTGTACAGACCGGTGTGCAGGCTGGTATGGTCCTCCATGCTCCTCTTGCTAACAAAGGTCTTGTGGCAGTACTGACACTGGAACTGTTTGGAGACATCGTGCAGTGTGCGGTGCATCTTCAGACTGTGTTTGTGAGCAAAGGTTTTTCCACAGACTTTACATGAGTGTGGCCGGACCCCTGTGTGGCTCAGCATGTGCAGGCGCAGAGAGTAGAGCTTTGGGAGGGTTTTACCACAGATATCACACACAAACTCCCTCTTAGTGTGGGCCATCTGCCCCCTGTCATCTCCGTCCTCTGCCCGGGGCTCAGGGCCCACCTCCACCACACGGGCTGGGCCACGCTGACTGCTCTGCTGCTTGTGTCGGGCCAGATGAGTGCGCAGAGAGGCAGCATACTGGAACTCCTTACTGCACAGCTGCACCATGCACATACAGGTTCAGAATATATACTAGCTAATACATGTGGAAAGTAGAATAAAGCTCTTCTAGGAGCAGGACTACTCACGCTGCACTTGTAGCTACGGGACTTCTCATGCTTGAGCGTGTGCATGATGAGAGAGTACCTCCTCTGAAAGGACATGCCACACTCAGAACAGGTGTGTTCTCCGTCCACTGCACTGTCCAACACCTCCTCTTGCTTTAGGGGCACAGGCACTGCCCCCTCCTCCTCCTCCTCCTCAGGGTGGCCCTCTGCAGTGGACACCGTGTTCTCCACAGAGACCCCCTCAGACCTCTCTACAGAGCTCTCCACAGGACGTTTAGGCGGCCGGCCTCTCTTCCCTGAGCGCACTGTAACCTACAATAGGACATGCTGTTAAGTACAATTTTATAATTTGATCCTGAGTTTAAGCACAGTGCAATGTGTACCTTTGGGGCAGTAGCCTGAGAAGGTGAGGTACTCTCGCCCTCCTCCTCCTCCTCCTCTTCTTCCAGTCCCATGTGCAGGCGTGCATAGCCCCCTTCAGCAATTGAGCGGTGCCTAAGTCTCCTCCGGCCAGAGTCCTCTCCCTGGGGCTCGTGGCCATCCTCTGGGACAGGCTCCTCCTCCTCTGGGACAGGCTCCTCCACCACCTCCTTCTTTACTTTGGCTGGACGCCCCCTTCTGCGCTTCTGTGGAGGGGGCAGGGCTTCAGTCTGAGGGGCAGGCTCAGAGTGTGTTGTGTCATCAGGACATGAGGTCTGAGGTGGGAGAGGCTCAGGTTGGACATCATCTACTCCTCTGTCTGAGTCCACCCTGATAACATAGGCCTGACCTGGCTCCTGGGTGTCCGGCTGCTGCTCCAGAGCCAAACAGGCAGACACGACAGCCAGGGAGTCACTGGCCCCTGCCTGCCCACTGTGAGTGACCACTGTCATGGCCTCGTCCTCCAGCGCTTCTGCTCCAGAGATCAGAGTGACTGTCTCACCAGGCTGCGGCTGCGTGTGGGCAATCAGAGTCACTGTCTCATGTCCTGCCCCCTCACCATTGCCCGGGGTGACAACAGCCATTGGTTGCTGAATGAAGTCTTTATTGGCCACAAAGGCGAGCTGCTCAGGAGTGACCGCCACAGCGCTGCCATTGCTATCGATGGCTACTACATAGGTGGTGTCTGCAGCCTCCACAGGGACCTCCTCCTCATCGTGCCCATCTCCAGTGTCCAGGTCATGCTCACCATGAGCAGACACAACAGTGTGCACATCCCCTCTCTGATACACCGTAAGCTTCTGCTCCTCCACCTTTTTGTGCACTGACTCACAGATCTGCAGCACCTCTGTCATTAGAAGGTGCCGTGCCAGGTTGGCAATGTCCGCCATGAAACAGAAGTTAAATGTGAGAGAGGAGGTGTACGCAAAGTCCAACAGCGGCAGAAAACTGGCCTTTGTGAAACCTGTAGACATAAGGAGAGTTCATCAGAGCAGAAAGAGCCACAGCAACTTAAAGCAGAAAATAACTGGAGATATAAACAAACTACACTCCTCTTGTGTAATGTTAGAACTGACCTGAGAGGTCCACCACAGCCTCATGCGTGGAGGCTGCCCCCTTCTCAAAGAACAGTTGGTGGAAATAGTCACTGCACGCTGCGAGGACAGCTTTGTGAGCACGGAATTCCTCCCCCTCGATCAGAAGAGTGATGTCACAGAACTGATTATTGAGACGCTGATGGTTCAGTTTGTCCAGCATGGTCCCACTATGTTTGGGTAAGAACTGGTTTACCACCCCTTTACTGTCCACCTGCATCAGACAGACAGCAGAATATTCATGACCATCCAATCACTCTACTCCAAAAAATAGGTTTCTGGTAATTTTTCTGGAATATTATTTACCTTCAGAATAAGACCAAAATGGACACTGTATCACACAATTGCTCACACAGCAATTATAGAGAATCATGACGGTCTAATTTGCACTTTCAATGGGAGCTAGCCATTTTATCATTTAGTTATTTAGCCATTTTTTTTTGAAAAGTTAAATAAAGGCTTGAATCAAATGCTATATCTGGTGAAGGGTATTTTAGCTTAAAATTGATTCAGGCGGCTAACAATACCATCCAAACAACAGCGTCAAACTATGTGTTGTATAAGTAGTGTTGTTTTCAGTACTTACAAACACAAGTTCATGTTTGGCTCTTAGTCGCTCAGTGAAGAAGGAGCCATCCTCTTCATCCTCTTCATCATCCTCGTCATCGTTGGGGACTTTGCGTCTGGTACGTCCAAGGGGTCGACCAGGACCGTCCTCGCTGCGTTTGTTTTGACAAACTGCACATTCTCTGATGATGTCCTTCACATTCTTAAGGATACCTGCACATATCAATACAATTTTATCAATATCCTGTGTTGGAAAAGTAACTGTTATGTGCAACAAGTAGTACATACTTTCTGTGATGTAGTATGTCCATGTTGTGTTATGGTAATTATTGTTGCAAGTTGATGTTCGCAATAAAACAAAAAATGCAGCATACAGGAAAAGGATTGTTCCGAGTCAAATTTTTGATGAAACTATTCCTGAAGCTTTTATAATAACACTTAGATTGAGTGTCAACATTTTTGATTATACAGTGAAGCATTAAAATTGAAAACAAAAGCAGTAGCAGTAGTATCCACTAGATGGAGACAGATTTACATGGTGACTGGTGGCGCACGCAAATATGGTGTATTCACATACGAGCCACTAAAGGAGCGTTTCATGGTTTGTATTCAGTGTAATGGGTCCAGAATAATGTGCGGACAGTCGGTACCTCTCCACCAGTACTTCTGGGAGATGGTGTCCCATGTGGCTTGCTGGTTCAGATGCTCCCCGGTGTCACTGATGTGCGCCTGGGTGATAAGTTCCTTCTTCCGCTCGTCCTGCAGCACCACTTCCAGCTCGGTAAAATCATCTTGTCCCTTGAGCCGACGCTGGTAAAATAAAGTCCCGTTTCTCACTACGTAGCACACCGCAGCTTTGCGTATTTTTCTCTTGGTGTTCCCAGACGTACCCGGTGCGTACGGCTCCCTTTCGTCGGTCAGATAGCGTATGATCGCCAAGTAGCTCTCCTCGCACGACATGTTTCAGATTACCCGCGTTTGTCACCTCTTTTAAGCTTTTCACGTAAACAAGAGGCCTCTTCGGGTTCGCGTTAAGGCGTTATGAATTTTAGGGGTCCATCAAATGCAAACTGAAACTGAACAGACATTTGATAACAACATTTTAAATTGTTATTTTAGGGTGGAACTGGAGTTCGTTGTCGTCAGGGCAGACTTGCCAGAACAGACAAAATGGCTGCTGCACAACCGGATGTTGCATCGGTGAAGACGGAAGTGCAGTGTATTAAAAATAACACAAGATGGCGCCATAATCGAAGGTACTGTATTGTTATCCTGTTGTCTTTGGCTATAAAATAAACTGACACGAATAGTTATTTAACCATTTGAAATCCTGCACTACCCAAAATGTAATATTTGCATATATATCTTATAACCTATATTCAGAAAACAAAAATCAAAAAACAAACAAACAAAGGAAGTACATACATGACTTGTCAACCTTCATGACTTTGACTTTATGACATTCCTTATCTAAATTAGGTACAAATACAATACTCAATTCAACAGGTTTGTCAGACATAAATAAGTTATGCAAAATAAGCCCAAAATAGAAGAATGACAGCCTTAAGAGTAGTAGTCATCTACAGTTTCTTCACGCAGCAAAAAAGTATTAAATACAGTTCTTTGCTGTGACCCCTGTGCTAGCACATTATACGGGTCATCACCCTGAGGAGAGAGTGAATTTGAGGGAATTATTCATTTCAGCACCTCTCTGCAGAAGCACGTCTCTGTCTAAATCTCAGTGACCCAGAAGACATGGGCAGCTCCTAATTCAGTGTTCATCCATGTGTCACATACCAGAGCCACATCAAACACCAGTCTCCAGTCTCCCCATGCATTCCTCTGTTTTACACTGTTTGCGTTCTTACACAGCTTTTTGTGGCTTCTTTTCAGTTTTTACTGATTTAATTAATACTTCACTGCACTACACTGTGTCGATACACATGTTTTGGCCCATGGACAGTTGTATAATTGGCATGGAATTGGGATATAGAGCTGAGAGAGACATTCGGCAAATGGACTTTGCAAGGAGTAGAGCTCATGACAGAGAGGTATGGTAATCATCCAGGTTGTACTTTGACAGCTCTTCAATAAGTTTGTCCAAGAGTGCATTTTATCAACCTTTTGTCTTCCTATGTATATATTTTATATATTGTTTAGAACTATAATGGAAATTATGCAGCCCACCTTTAGGCCTGGTTTAGCTCTAAATTAGATGTGGAATAATCTTGTTATAGACCTGGTTTAAATCTGGTGGTATTTGGACAGCTAAATCTTTCTTTTGGTGGTAGACCTACATAGTGTGAAACGAAAGAGCCGCTGCTACAGGCCATGTGTTGCAATAAAAAATCTTTTGAATTTTTACTGAATTTCTGTTGCCTGATAAACCCAGAATGATATTTCTCTGTATTTTTACACAGATTATATATATACAGATTGATAGTCTGGTCCCCATGCCCTCCGTCATGCCTCAAACCCGGTCAAATGTGACAGTACAAACAGATTTCTCTTTTTTCAGTGACAGAGAGGGAAACAAAAGAGCTCACTAGTTGCATATAATTTACAAATGAAGTCAAATTTATCTCAACTCATATTAGAGATAGAGTTTAGTGCTTCGTTTCGCTCAGTAATTCTGCAAAATTTGGTTTAAAAAAATACATCATGTACAACTAGAACTCTCCATGTTACTATTTTTATTGACCTGAACAATGCCTCATTTTTATTTCAGACAGTGGCCTAAAAATCTCTTTGAATCAATGATGGAGGTCTACACAAGTTGGTTAGAAACCTAGGTCAAGCAATCTCTAGAATCACAACAGTAATCTACCCCTGGAAATTTAAGAGAGGGTCTGTTCTGTTCTTATTGTTGCTGCAGCGTCCACTCTTGGCTCTGCTCTTTGTTTATATGAGTGAGTTTATTTGTACCATGACATAGACGCCTGCGTCAGAGAATACCACACATGCTCATTCATTTAGATTTAAGAGCACTCAGTGACGGAAGAGCTTTTAAAGATAGGAAATACAATATAGGGATGATACACAGACTTCAGAATAGATAGAATAGATTCCATGCACAAAATAAGAACTAAAAATAAGAACTAAAAGAAACAAGACAGATAGGGAAAAGGACAGGGAGCATAATTGGGATGATAATGTTAAATGTATGAAATGCTTAATAATAATAATAATAATCATCATCATAATCTCAAAATGATTGTTGAAATGATGGCATTTGTTTATAATGACTGAAATTTAAGTTTTCTTTTTTAAAATTTACTTTCATGGTTGTGAAATCTTTGAAATTTACAGCATCTATCTCTTCCTGATGTGTCTGATGCCATTTGCAGTCTATTGTTCTGTGAATGACTGGTACAGAGCGGTTTACCGGATGAAAGCAAAGGCACGTGAATCACAGCCTACAACAGGAAGTCACATTGGCCAAGAAGGTGCTTTTATCTCAGTGTGTAGGAAAATGTAATTGAATAAGCTGGTTTCAAAACCCCACTCAAGATTCAAGAAATTCGCCACAAACGTTTTAAAAGAATTATAGTGCAAGGCTCTTAGCATTGTTAATATAAATATAATATAATTTCCTTAGATTTTGAAAGAGCTATAAACACATCCCCTCCTATGCATAAAGCTTTATTATATCTTTATATTCGGGGTCTGCTTGTCCCCACAGAGATGTTATTTCCCTTGAATGTTCCACCGTATGGTATTGACATATGCCACCAGGTCAAGTTACAGATCAGATCTGTGGTGAGGCAACCCTCTTCACAATAAGAATGCATTTGTTTTGAAATTAATAACATTTGTAATGAAATACATGTAAGATGAAAATATATATTTGCATACCATTGAACTTTCCATGCAAAGCAATAATATCTCCATGGAGATAAGCAAGACATGGAGATAAGACCTTCCACCTGATACTTTACAGTGCCTCTTTAATTCAAATATATGTCTTCAGGTAAGGTTGAAATTTACAGGCGCTTCACCTATAATCCCTAGTATTATAATATACAGTACAATATGCAGTACCAGATACATTTACAATCCTTCTGTTTTGTGTTGTTGAAGTACATTCTGTGCAGAGTAAACTTTAAACTAGAGGTTGGTGCCAAATTTGGGAGCTCCCTCAATGCTCCTGACCCAAATCTGCTCTGAGCCACCACCGCCCTGGGACACTCTGCTCCCAGTGCCTCCCACCAAACTGTTTTGTATTCACTCTGTTTAGTCTCTCACTTTCCCCTTGACCCTATCTACAAAACTGTTGCATTATTTGTTTTCATTATATCTTTTCCGTATTCCACTGTCTTATCTCTCCACATTGTATAAACTCAACACATATATGAGTAGTTTATTTTGTACAGTAAAAACTTTATCAACCAAGTTACAATTTAATAATAACTTACAGGGCTTATGCACAGATCTATTTCTTGTTACTGTCACATCTCTCACCTTGAAATTCTTAGAAGGCAAATAAATTGTACTGCCCACATCACCAGTATTATCATTGTCACCTGTTTGTTTTCTAATAGCCATTCAGAGTAAAGTAGGACATACTGGACTCACTCCCCTGCATCTGCTTGTGTGAAATAGTCACAGTTAAATGCTTGGGTTAAGTCCAGACATGGTCAGTACTGGATTTATTATGTGAGCCCATATTTAGTCACAACTACTGACACAGTTCATGGTGCAAATAACATATTACCTTGTTGTGTGATTACATTGAGTTTAAAAACATAAGTACAAGTCATTTAGATAAAGGCAATAGCATAATCATATCATTGTAAATTCATTCTGAAACATATTGAATGTATTATTTATTTAAAATCATTCTATTATTAAAGGTCTTTAAAGGAGCTTTTAGTCACTTTATAATGATGTTACCTTGTGATGTCATGCAGTGTTTTTTTTGTTTTTTTAAGTTAACAGCTACTTTTTACCTTTTGTTCAGCAGAGATTGGCAATCCCAAAACTGAAATTATCCAAATGATTCCAGTGAAGGTTATGGAGTGTAAAAACACAGTGTAGCACTTATTGTATTACATCACACAGGTAGAACAGAGTGTTTTCCGTTTTAGAGAAGACCTCAGCCTAAATATGCAGGGTTTTTGTGTTAAACATGTGTGAATGAAATAAAACACAACCCCAGGTCTGTTTGTGGTGAGGAAACAGCAGATCAGAAAACACCATAAGATTGCTCCTTTGATATAAGTATTGTACTGTACTGCACTACTTCACAACAAAGCTTATTTTTCTCACACAGGAGCAAAAAAAAAAAAGGAAGGCAGGGACAGGCTGAGGAGGCTGCTGTGGTGAAAACTGGTGAGTGAAGGTTGAAAGGCTTATTACGAGACATATAGTCTAAAACAGAGTCATATGTTTTCTTGACTTTGCAGGAACCCTACAGTCTGTCTCCTCTGTGCCCTCTTATCTCATTTGTATTGATCAATTCAAACCCACCTAATATGAATATAACTGTTCCTCTTTTGACAGATCATTTACATCAGCTGCAGGAGTTGAATTCATAAATCTTTAATCGAAGTCTCGTGTCTGTTTAGTTTAAATAAATAATACAAATAAATTCTGGAAGATTGATGTTGCCACTAGTGGAAAGAGTAAAAGTGTAAAATGTGTACTCAAGTAAAGGCACAGTTACATGGTTAAAAATATACTCAATTAACTAAAAGTACATGTAGCGTACTGCTGCCAAAATACAAGCATGCAATTTTCATATTTTTGATCAGGCTTTCGTAGTCTTTTATATGAAACATGATGCATTTGTTATTTTGAGCTGCAGAGTTCATGAACATCTGCATATTCTTTTAGCACTGGCCAATCAAAACTTACAATGACATGGTTAGAATTATACTCAATTACAAGTGCAAGTATAATACAGGTTTTAACATTTACAAGTACTCCAAAAATCTACTGTCTAGATCTTACTGAATAAAAATATATCAGTTTTATGTTTTGTAAGTGGGCCTGTATCATACCACACATAGTTTATATATAATAGTTGCTGTTTAATGTGTCGGTCTGTCCTTCATTGTTATTGGGACGACTTGTCTGGAACAGTGGGTGACCGCTGTACATCGCTCCACTGAATCCGTAGGGTATGGTCAGGAGGAGAAGGTTGTACCCAGCTGGATTAGAGTAGACTTATGTGCATTTGGTTGATTTAACTTTGATTACATAGAATTGATTTGTTACCAGGGAGTGCATTGTAGACTTTAGGCAGCAGACTGCAGAACAGATAATGAGAGTATCCAGTGCTGGCACTCAGTGAAGGGAGGGAGGAGGGAGAGGACAGAAAAGAGGAGGAAAGAGAGCAGAAGAAAGAGGAAGAGTGGAAGTCTTATAATTGTGTTCAAGGACAAATGGTAAGATGCTAAGTCCAGCCCACTGTACTTTTCCATTACACAGGCTACGCTATTACTGACAGGGGGTAAAAATCAAGTAAAAACATTGTCAGGAGCAATCATATTTTTGCTAAATTGACTTTTCATGTTGAAATGTTTTAGTTCTGCTTCCTTTCGTGACTAAGCTTCACAAATACCTGTGCTGCAAAATAGTGATTTGGTTAGGCTTCACTCCACAGCTCCCAGCAGAGTGCAATATTTATTTATTTGAACAGATACAGGGTGTATTATGAACATTTCTGAAAAATGGGAGAGTTTTAGCTGCAAAACTTATTTTCAAATGTAGTCCCTAGGCAAAGAAAACAGAAAGAAAATAATAGTATTAAGTATTAACATTAAAGGTACATTGTGTAACTTTACCGGCTGAGGGTCTGTCTCATGCTTGTTTCCGTGGAGATGTCATTGCTCTGCCTGGAATGTTCCACAATAAATAGCTCTAGCTTACATTCATTAAATTATAGGTGGTGTTATAGCTCCAAAATAAATGTAGTAGTATGTAGTAGTAGTAATGATATGTAGTATTTTTATGACCGTATATCTGTATAATCCTTCAGTCGTCCAGGGGTGGGTTTCATGGTCCATGGCCATATACTAGTCTATGTGCTTTTATACTTGTTCGCTTCTGGGCCCGAGATCATTCAAGAGCTATTCAGATTAGGTTCATTTCTGTCCTGTGAATATGATGTTTTAGTACCAGTACTTGCTCAAATGAGTATTTAGTTTCGTTACTAGTTTTATTATTGGATAGTATCTGATTTTTGATGCTTTTGACAACCCCAACTCAATGGTAAAGTGTCAGTATCTGAATTAAAAAAGATGGATCAGTACATTACAAAAATCTATAGTTGCTGGGCAAGATAACAATGGTGCAGTCACGATTTCTTTATTCATCTCACATAAACGACTGAAGTTGAAGCCAAAATACACAGATGCACTGCAGACACACAACTGAATACACACCATATCTAATCAAATGCAGTAATAGGACACGAGCCAAAAAGAAGACATATTTATATATTGGCCAACTTCTGACCTGAACCTGTAATATGAAATGCTATTGTAAAGTGGTTTAAAACTATTTCAAATGGCTCAGTTAAAATATTTCCATTACTCTCTGGGCCTGCATTTGCATCATCATCATTAAGTAAACAAAATCTTAGTCACGTCTGAGTCTGAGAGCAGAACAGAAGGGCATTATATTTAATGCAGCTTACAGCAGAAAACAACCTCACTCTAGAGCAGTGTTTCTCAATCTGTGGTACACGGCCCAGTGCTGGTACGCAGGCTGCCTCTGGTGGTACACAAGACACTCTGCAGTTGTTTCATTTAGACAATGAAAGGCAAATACAGACCACTATTCCTCAAGTATTCAAAGTGCTTTACAGAACATGAAAAATTTGTTACAATCAATCTATCATTACTACTACTACTATTACTACTATTTAGATTAGATTTTATTGGCATTGTACAAAATACAATGCAACTTCAATTGAGTAAAACTAATACTACCATTACTACAAATACTACAACTACTACTGCCACTACTAGTATTACTACCACATCATCTACTACATCTACATCCATGCTTTAGTCGCATTTTAGACCAGGTTTCGGACTTAGCCCTGACATGGCCCTGGTATAGATCTGTCAGTACTCAGAAAGACGCATATTACTTTTTGGTTGTACTAAGTGAAGAAAAGAACCACTGCTAAGAGGAAGGGATCCTGTGTATAAGGAGAGAGTGCTACTTATACAATAGACGTATTGACTTAAGAGTATGACGAAGGGTCTAATTTTAGCTCCTGGTTAAGATGTGAGGGCTCAAGTATCAACCGTATCGTACATATCAATACAAGACATTTTTAGAACTCTTTGAAATGAAAAAGGATTACGAGGCTGACGTAGTTGGAGCATCTGGTGTGGATAGCCCCTGCCCTGAACACTTTTCAGAGGAGGTGTTCCGGACATGAGACCACGGGGCAAATACAACATGCTAGAGAGATAAAGCCATCCTCTTGTGTCTCTCTTTGGCCTGGGAACACTATAAGAATAAATGTGACTAAATTGTTGAACAGTAAAGTCGTTAGCCTATTTATGTAGGTTAGGAGTTAAGTTATGATCCCTTGTTGTGTTATATCTTTCTCTCAGAGGCTACTATCCAAACATGGGGTAGGAGTATGTTTTAGCTTTTATTCATACATATATAATTCTGTAGTTGCTTGAAGGATAAAACATACATAACATAACACAATTTATATGTATGGAATAAATGCTATTGTCAGTCTCTGCACTGGTATCAGTTAATATAGGGCAGAAAATGTCATTAAATTTCTCCATTTAAAAGAATAGACAAACAATAGAATGTAATTTTCAACATAAAATTGTAGTCCTTTCTTTTATATAACCATGTAGTCTTATATCCGTGTAAACCCTCAGTTGCCCAGGTAGGTTCCATAGTACTCCAAGAGTGTATACTAGACTATTTGGTTATATACTTGAGTAAATTTACTTATACTTACTTACTATAAACAGCTCAGGATTATTCTAAAGATGTTTAGTAAAGGTTCATTTCTGTCCTGTTAATGTGACTTTTTTGACAACTGCTCAAATGAGTATCTAGTTTTAGTTTTGATTAGTATCTGATTGTTGGTACTTTTGACTACCATACTTCAAAGCTAAAGTATCAGTGTCTGAACTAAAAAACCTGCATCAGTTCATCACTTAAAGACCCATTGTTGCCGCCTAATGGTGTAGTCACGATTTCTTCATTCATCTCACTTCAATTAAATATTGGAAATTGAAGCCATAATACACAGATGCACTGCAGGCACTGATGGAATTTAAACTAATGCACTCGTGGAAAGTCAGTGGAGAACACGAGGAGACGAGGCTTTCAGACCACAGAGCCACTGCGACGGTGACGCTGCTGTTTTATAGAGAATCGCTCCCTGATCATTAATCCAATTAGACCACTGTACCTGTCAATACACGTCTATTCTATCTGCACATGTTGCGTCTGATAACATGAAGTTCCTGCAAATGTTTGGACCAATTAATAACTTTAGAGCCCATATTATGCTATTTTAAAATGTGTTATAATGTTGTTTCCTCATCTCTACTGAGCTAATAGTTACTTCATGATGTCACAAGATGGAACAGAGCATTTAAAAAGAAGTATAATATAGAAGTATAATACAGAAGTATAACAATGACAGCTTACTATGGGAAGAATAGCAAGGGTATCGCTGAGATTTTGAGAATATACATGGGCCTCTGCTAAGGCACTTGCCCTATCCCGCAATGGTAAACCTATGGTGCCCAGGATTACTGATAATACTTAAGCTCAACCTTTGGCTAGTAAACAACTCACTTTCTTCTGTTTTCAGTTTTATATAGGCCTATTTGTGGTTAGATGCTATGTCCTTTACAATGTTTAGCAAATATTTGTGATTATTTGAATGACAAGTCTGGACTTCGACTTAAGTCATAGTACTTTGAAGTAGCAACCCCACCCCAGTCCTAGCGTAAAGTATGTGAAAGGTTGTCATGTATATCTTGGTAACTGGATTCCCGAGTGCTGGTCGAGGGGCTCAGCAGGACCGGTCAGAGTGAGCCCTGAAACCTGCCGTGGAGAGGTGGAGAGAGCCTTGTTTTGTGTAACTCTGTCTCTGTCCCGGGCTCCGCTCCAACCATCAGAAACAAACTGCTACATGTTTAACACCACAACCCTGATGTGCCCCCGCCGAGAGCCACTGCTACACTCACACGCTCACACGCTCTGCAGATGAAGGACCAGAGGACACATGTGGACAGAGGACTTCTATGTGTAAATACTCGTGCCTCTGTTGATTGTTATGCTTTTTTTATCCTTTGAGTGTCTTGAAACCTGCTTTATAAATACACTGATTAGTAGTAGGCCTAATCTTATCTTGTATTTGTTCAGTATTTGAGTCATTTTAAAGAAGTTGTGTTTCGTTTCATTCACACAAACCCTGCATATTTAGAGTTCTTTGCTCAAACAGACAGGAAGTGCTCCTCTGAGTTTTTAAACTCCCTACACCTTCACTAAAATTATTTGTATGATTTCATACCTGGAATTGCTCATCTCTATTGAACTAAAGGTAAAAGGAGGCTGTTAACTTGAAAACTACCACTTAATGACATCACAAGTTAGAACAGAGGATTTAGAGCTTTGGAGATATAGACTGACCAATAAACTAGGATTTTTCAAACATGTGTGAATGAACAAACCACAACACTGGGTATGTGAGGTGACAATATTCTGAGTTTTCTGTAATATAGGACCTTTAAAGAAAGAGTACTACTACACACATTTGTACAACAAAATAGCATGGATGTCATGGAGGTTGTCGCTGTGAAAAAGGCAATTGAATGAGGTCTGTTTTGGTGCCAGTGTAAACTGAATCCAAACCAGTTTAGACCAGGAAGTTGGTCAAAATAATGACTAAACAAGACCAGATGTGCTCCCACACGCTACTCCTGTTTTTATTTAGCTAAACTGTAAATCGAATCTTACACATTTGGTGGTTTCAATTCTTAAAGTTAAATTGGTGTCTCCAGAGGAAAGTTATTGCTTTATCTATAATGTTCCACACTATGGCATTAAACAACTCTCTATAAAGACAATTTAACAGGACCAGACCAATTTACAGCTCTGTTCTGTGGAAAGGCGAATCAATACTCACAGTAAGCCTGTTTTTCAATGTAATGATTAGCAATAGAAATACCTATAACTGAAGAAATACAGATAACAGATTAACTTAAATGTTATACAAGAAAATATACAAACACACATTAAAGGCAATGGAAACAAGAGGAAGAGTGAGCACTCATCAGAGAAGTTACACAGTGCTGCTTTAACAATAATATAATGCACTGAAATGACAAAGGCCAACATTATTCTGTGCTATCTGTTTATGCCTTTCCAGAAATGACGTCATCACTAATGAAATAAACCACCAATAGAAACACAGGTACTTTTTCTTCTGCTGCTGGAGCCCGTTCAAAGTCTCCATTACAGCCCATAAAGCGGATAATATATTCCACCAAGCGCTCGGCAGAGAAGAGCCAGGACAGACGCATGCTTTTGTGAGGCTGCCAAAGACACGAGAGTCTAACCTTACACCTCCTTTCCCACAATGCTCTGCTGCATCCCAAATCACCAACAAGCAGACCATAGAGGAAGTGATGTTTAAT
>KN511323.1:0-11067 GCA_000787155.1 Scartelaos histophorus
GCTTTATTTTGGACAGCTCTAACATTCGGACAGGCAAACTTCAGGCCGTTTAATCAGGATGTGTGAAACATTTACCTCACCCAAGGAGGAAACATTTTTTATCTCAAGTCCCAGACCCACAGTGTCCAAACGACCCACTGACATGGGACTCATCACAACAGCATTTTGTGATCTAAAACAAGCTTTGGTCTCAAGCACAACATTGGCGTTGCCAGATTACAGTAAAGACTTTGTTCAAATGGTAGACTGTAAAGGTCACTACATGACCTCTGTAATCACTCAAATGCATGGTACAAAATTAAGGCCTATAGCTTACTATTCTACAAAGCTAGATAATGTAGCTGCAGCTCTCCCTCATTGTGTTAGGGCAGTCCTAGCAGCATCAAAAGCTATAGAAGCGTCAGCAACATTGATATTGTTCCATCCACTTACTCTGAAAGTTCCACATGCAGTCTCGGCACTCCTCCTACAGTCAAATAGACACTTCCTATCTCCAGCAAGACACTTGGCATGCATCACCAATCTATTAGCACAACCACATGTCACAATAGAGAGGTGCACAGCATTGAACCCAGCAACACTTATGCCAACTGACAGAGATGGAGAACCACACAATTTGAACCAGTTGTACATAATTTTACCTTAAATTAACTCAAATAATGTGTCAAAATAAAACATCTCTGTGTGTTGTTTTGTAAGTAAAGAAAACCCGACAAAATGTTCACTCTCAAAACGTTCATATAATTCTTGATTTTGGGGTTAAACAGTAATTTTGGTCCAGTGTTACTTAATTAACATTTCCAAAAATGTTAAATTAACTCTAGAACAGATTGGACTCTATAAACCCTGAGAAAATGTTCAAATCTATTCTGTGAGTCAGTTTTAACTTTTTGCTGTGCATGATCATGATCGATTCCTGAAAAAAGGAACTAGAAACTGCAATACCAGTAACTGCAACAGCAACTGCAACAGTAACCTTTATAACCTTTATAACCTTTATAACGTTGAATCGACAGTGGCCAGAGGTTTATGCAATTTAAAGTGATTCAGCGTTTCTGTTTTTGTAAAGTTTCACTGGATGAATTCATTATGTCGAGATGCGTCTCCATGTGTGTCAAGTGTAAATCTGCACAAGGATCATTGTTACATTCAGTTTGGGACTTCAGGCACACAGCAGTTTTGGTCAAGTATGTTTTTCTTTTATTCTGGACCATATGACACTGCCCTGGCACCAGAGGGATGTGAGACTGTTTGGACAGAGTCACAGAACCCGCTAAAACCAGAGCGCTTTATTACTCTAACTATTGTGGTCAAAAGACACAAAGGAATGGAAAACAACATCTGCACCGACCTTTAGAAACTGGCTGAATGGACAATCCTGTACATAATAATAATATAATATGTGGAAAAGAAAATACATCTGCTTAGAAGGAAAAAGATATGGAATCAGCTATTGGGCTTTATAACTTTAACAGTGTGTGTTTAGTTGTGCGTCTGTGGGGTGGCGCAGTGGGCGCCTGATTGCTTCTATTTACTGTTTAGTATTTTCATTATTAGGTATTTTTTGTTGGGTTGTTTTTCTTTACCCAAAGCTGGGTCATTTCAAATCCAACATCATAATAGACATTTTCCTGCCTTTCTCTGGTCTACCAAACATTCTGAGCCAAATGATCTCAGACAACCCAACAAATTGGGCCAAACACAGACTTTTCAACTGTCAACAGCTTCCATTACCCACCTCCTCTACTGCGTCAGAGAAGCTGTTAAAAAGTATTTAAAAATGTTTGATTTTATATTTCTCAAGGTCTGTTTGTCTCAGAGGAAGCTTATAGTTGTTTATATGTGACCTGCCTGTTCTTCCCTCTCATGGTGGAGCTGCAGGGTCCACAGCCCTGAGCTCTGGACTCAGACTCAGCCTTAAATCACAAATATAAATGTTATGTTTAATATTATATTTTATGAGGTCCTTCTAAAAGAAGTGGCACCAGAAATATCTGACCTGTAACACGCCCATTTTTCTCTCTGTTCTCAGTGAAATCTCCTTCACGCTGAAGCTCCACAATCTGAGATGAACCAACTCAAACTTCTGTCACTACAAGTTGTCAAAGTATAAACTACAAAATGAACAATTTAAACACTGTTGAGTTCATAATGTGCTGCTGTTAATGGTGTGACATGTTTTGAATGAAAATATTTATTTAAAATTATTTTTTGCTAAATATTTCTTAAACAACAATGCAGTCATTATAAGTATTCAACTTGTACATTGAGTGGAATGAACCCAGCAGAATAGTAAAATACAACACAGAATTGAGTAGAAAAAATAACCCCATAATTATAACCCAAACTGCCCAAACTGCTGGGTCTGAATAACCCAGAGTCGTGTTGATCCAATAGTGACCCAGGGCTGGGTTATTATTTTACACAGGTTGGGTTATTTTTAACCCAGCATTTTTTAGTTTTAAGGCTCCCTCTGATTTACCACTGCTGTGGTATGCCAGGGAATCCTCTTTACTTTGATCCATTGTCCGTGGGTTTTGTCCTCAGAGAAACTCAACGTGAACCATCTCTGAGTTTTATGAAATGGGAAAAACTCAACCTGCTTTATGATACAGTAGTTGAACACTGTAAACTCTTCCCTGTGTCATATGATCATTTGTTGCTCTGGCTTATTTTTCTGCACAATTGTATTGGTATGTGAGAGGTAATGCTGACTATTCAACACTGAGTAACATATAACCATAGAGGTATAAGCTTGCAGTGAACAGAACCATCTGCTGGGATGACCTAAGTGACCCCAACGTTAAAAGTGTGAGAGAGTTCAAGGATGTGCCAACCTGTTCCATGGTTTTGGTCATAAATCACTATACTGGTCTTAAAATACAAGCTCTAATCACTCGTGTTGCTCAGATGTTACTAAAATAATTACTTAGTAGAACAAATGGTTAACATGACTAACATGGTTATGTGTCAATTGTCTCCAAAGGGCAATTGAGTGAAGTAATATCCTACTGAAACTGCAGGAACCCTGATGGCACTTTCCTGTTGTGTAAGTAAAGCCTTGAAGTTTTGAGTGTCTTTTCCCCCAACAGTGCAGCCTATACAATGCAAACTACAGAGGAACAGGCAAGACAATGGATATATTTCCTTCTACCTATTTTTAAAACCAGGGCAACACATGAAAAAGCTGCTTGATTTTACTTTTCAGTAATGTGCAATGTGTAATATATGTGTATAGTCTGTATATTCACACCTTATATTATATTATCAATGCCTGCAGCAGAATATTAAATAGAACTTTAAGGGACTGTCTGCGTGGGCAAGCAGACATAGGTTAGTGAGTCTTGCCCAACATCCATAAAAGCTAAAATAGGGCTGATAGGGTCCTATGGGACACAGTCCTACTCTTTGTCCTTGGCAAATGTTTTATCTCAATCAATATGCTACTGGCTACAGGAAGTAGGCAAAGTCAATTGCAACTATCTCAAAGTGAACCTGGCTCGACCAGTGAAGTTAAAATACCCAAAAGACACAGGCTAAATAGGCCTACTAATGTAATGCCCTTTCCTATTTAGGCTTAATATGTTTTCCACTGAACGTGTTGAGTTTATAATGTCATCACTGCAGGCGTGGGCCTGTTGCATTATAGTCTGACTTCAGTTTTCTTATACATTTACAGTTTTATACCAAACGGAAGTTCATGACGCTGCCGTCTGATCAGGCTCATGAGCAATAAACGCTGCTCTGTCAATACAAAGTCCCATGACCAAAAACAGAAGTGCCGTGACCATTCTCTCTCTGTCGTGGGGGTTGCGTTCACTCGGTCGACGTCCGTGCGTAAACTCCCACACACGCTCGCGCGGCACAGTTGACCAATCCGCATGAGCCGAGAGAAGGAGGGAGTCTTCACAAGCCGCTACTACCGAGAGGCATGTTTATGAAGGCTGCTCATTTAGAGCTTAGCGTTGAGCTGTTTGTGCCAGGACCATAGCCCCGAGCTCACATCATTTCCCCAGTTTGGTCGTGAGATCGGCGCGCATTGGCAAACACATCCCTCAATTTAAACTGAGAATTTTCTCCTCAACTTTAGCAAAACAAAGACGCTGCAACTAAGTAGCGGCAGCCGGTGCAAGAAAGTGAAGCCACATCACAGAGTGACCTGCGCATCCTTTGCTCTTCCTGTGTTCAGCACCTGCAACCATGACCCGAAAACCGTGCGCGATTTACTCAGTGGGAGTCGTGTGCGCGACTCTGCTCATCGCGGGGATCGGTTTAATGGTGGCGCAAGTGTTCCGCACGCTGATGCAGAACCGTCTCAAAAAGGTAAAGCTCAGACACGTGGTTTATTACTTCGCTTACATCAGTGCGGGAGGAAATTCCACTAAGTTAATGTGAAATAAACTCGTGGGCGCTACTACATGATACTGTGCGTTGTTACAATGGTCTGCAATAGTGTTTTTAATAAAAGCTCATGTTTTTCATGTAAGATAAAGATGAGGTTTCTAGTTGAGTTTACTTTTTGTGCTTAAGGAACAGGTTTTAAGGAACAGGTTTTTTTTTTTTAAACTTCTTATTCTTGTTGACTTTCATATCCTGCTCTTTTACTTGTGAATATTTGTCCAAGTGAAAATGCACTGCACCCTTAAATAAACATTTTCTTAGATAAAGATTTTGGGCAGGTCACTGGAGTCACCCAGAAGCCTCCATCGAGCCTTATAACATCTGTTATCGTGTTTGAAGTATCCATCAAAGACTATCAGACTAATTGTCCGCTTAGATCCAACTATCCAACTATATATAACAAGGACAGACAACAGTGTGAGGTAATGTGAGGTCAGACTCTGAGTGTTTTGGCTGTCATTTAACCCTGTTGTGTGATGGGTCACAATGACAAGCTGCACGTTTGTTTTGAGTCATGGGCTAAATGGAGATGTGAGGAGCTTTTAATATCAAAAGGCCTGCACACTCCAAGTCCTTTCCACATCAAGGTTAAGTTAAAAAAATCATACATTCTTTTATTTCTTAAGTGTGTTTCTGACCATTTCCTGATCTATTTATACAATGTACAGAAATATGCTTAAGGGTGTGACCCTTGCTCGACTTGCAGCAGTGATAGCCTGATTTTTCAGGGAGCTCATATTACTGCTTTGCCCACTTCCATCAGTGGGAAGAGTCTCATTCCATGAATTCTCACAGCAGTTTGCCCCGCGTGTGCCGAGCTTCTTCACATGCAGCTTAGTGGGCAACTTTCTTTTTTCTTTTTCTCACTGAGGGTTAGTAAGCCACTCTGAGCGCCTGGGAAAGTGCTATATAAGACAAATTTATTATTATTATTATTATTATTATTATCATTATTATTATTATTATTATTATTATTATTAGTAGTAGTAGTAGTAGTAGTAGTAGTAGTAGTAGTAGTAGTAGTAGTAGTAGTATCACATTTACTATACAGCGTTACTTCTGTATAGCTGACCTAATAGGTTAACTATTAGGTCAGTATTGGGTGTGTGGCCACTACTGTTGAAATAAATCCATATCCCGCATGCAAAGCAAGCCCACCTCAATGTCTCACACTGCGCTTCTTATTATTCAGATCAAGCTATTTTCCTGCCCTTACATTACATCAAAGCTCTAACAGTATGTTTCTGTGTGTACACCTGCCACTAATGTTTTCATATAGGGAGTGGTACTAGAGTTAAGAAGATCTTTAACTGTTAGTCTTCCTGTTATTTGTTTGTATTTTATGTATATACTTATAGAATAACCATATTGTCTGAAACACAGACAATGAAAAACTGCATTTATCTGAGGTGACAGCTCTATTGTCCTTGTTTGCAAAGCTAAACATTTGTTTCTGAATAAAACAATGGGTTCACAAAGCAGAGGAGGGGGTTAAGCTGCCGTGTAATAACGAGAAGTGCGCTTATTTTGAATTGTTAAATTCTTTTTCTTACTCAAGCCTGACATAACTAGGCCAAACTGAAGATTTTGCTTGGTACTTTCTAAAGCGGCCCACCCCACCCCCTTCCCCTGCTCCTTGTGTTTTCTAATTCTTCGGAGGATCCCTGTGGTGATAGAGACTGTCCCTGTTCTTTAAGACGTCTAAAGTTTGCTGTGGGTCAAACTTAGTGCCCATTGTGAAAGCAGCAGAATATATGTTTGTGGCATTGCCTAAGCCTCAGAACTCCACAGGAATGTGGTCCAGATCATTAAGGTCACAGTCCTGCACTACTAGTGGGCATCCAACTCTCCACATCACATGATCCACCAGCCACTCTCCCTGAGCACCCGTTGTCATGGGCAACAGCTGACAATAGGTCTGTGGAAGGGTTCCCCGATGCCCCTAATAGCATTCATGTGCACCACCAGGGCTCCAGTCAGAAAAACAGATTGTACTTATCTTCCCAGAGATGTTTTTACCCGTTCAGGAGCAGATTGAGAAGAAATGTGACTAATATTCATCCTGCATTTACCATTTACCTTACCCATTACTATGCAAGGAATTTTACATTCCCAGCTACTCTTCTGGATTTATAAGAGCAACACATCTATGCCCCAATGTGCTATTCAACATGAGTAAAGGGCATCTGCATTATGTCTGCAGGAGATTGTTTTGGTGGAAGGCAGTCGAGTGTTTGAATCATGGAAAAGACCCCCTCCCCCAGTCTACATGGAGTTCTTCATCTTCAACATGACAAACGTGGAGGCATTTCTGGCAGGGGCCAAACCTCAGGTCACGCAATTGGGACCTTACACTTACAGGTAGGATGCAGATGTTTATCTGCCTGTACAGCCTGTGCTCATTCAGGGATCAGGCAGATCCTGCTGTTGTCTAAGCCCATCCTGGGGGGTGTTGGAAAAAGTGTGGGGGTGGATTATTGTGCCATTATTTGTACAAATTATATATATATATAGATAGATAGATAGATAGATAGATACACACACACACACACACACGCACACATTCTATGAAATTTTAAAGGGAAGTAATGAATGTTAAAAAAATAATACATTTTTCTGTTTGCCCAGAGAATACAGGTATAAGGACAATGTGAGTATGGTGGAAAATGGTACAAAGGTGTCGGCATACAACACAAAAACCTTTGTGTTCCTGAGAGACAAGTCCGTTGGAGATCCATCTGAAGACCTCGTTACCACTGTGAACATTCCTGCCTGGGTGAGTCACAGATATCACGTCCCTCTGATTTTGTCCATGGTTTATCCTTAACTTAAATTTTTACCTTATCTTTTGATTTCAATATATTCTCTAAACATAAATGTGTATGCTTGTGATTTTAGGCTGTAATGAACAAAGTAAAAGGGAGT
Organism: Scartelaos histophorus; assembly: GCA_000787155.1. NCBI lineage: Eukaryota > Metazoa > Chordata > Actinopteri > Gobiiformes > Gobiidae > Scartelaos > Scartelaos histophorus. The sequence continues at coordinate 7,327 of KN511323.1, forward strand.
TTTTTGAAGTCCACAATGACTTCCGTCATGATGAATTCCGTTAAAAGTGGTTTGTTCACTACACTTAGTGTCAATGAGCTGCTCTGGGGCTATGAAGATCCACTACTGGCACGTCTTAAGTCGCTCAATCCGGAAGTTGAGGAAATATTTGGATTAATGGTTAAAGTATGTATTTTCCTGCATATTGTCCTTTTTAAAAAATAAAATAAATCTTAGATTTAGATTGTAAATCCTCTTCATTTTTAGAAAAATGGGAGCAATGATGGGGAGTTTGTGTACTATACCGGTGAAGAGAACTACCTGGATTATGGACGGGTTGTAACATGGAAAGGCCAGAGGTACTGCCACTGTTTACAAAATATCTCATCCCAATGTTGCATGTTGCTTTTTCAGAGGGCAGGGCATCCTTTTGCATAGTATGCCATTTCAAATTGCTTTTAGCAGCCTCATTTGCCCTGCATTATTGTTTTGGTTTCCCTTGAGACTTTAAGGATCAAACACATCCACTCAAGTCTTGTTTCTCATGGGTAAAGTGTAATTAAAGTATTATTTTATCGCCAAGATTAATGGTTTATGCAGGATGTGATGTAAACTGAAACCTATCCACAGATCTAAGTGCTTTCTTCCCGTATTTCATTTGCAGCCATCTGACATTTTGGACAACAGACCAATGTAACAGCATCAACGGATCAGATGGAAGTGCCTTTCACCCGCTGATAGACAAAAACGAACGTATCTATATCTTCACTCCGGACCTATGCAGGTACCGTAATCTTTGGCAGTAGGCCTGTAGCAATTACCCAGTTTTATATGTATTGCTGCTGAAAAGATGATAAATATTAAGCCCCGAAAATATTGTTCAGTCATTCATTCTCATGTCATGGCACTTATAGCAGAACATTTAATGTGAATATATGGGAGATTATTACATAATCATTTGAAGATACAGCTGCAGACCTTTGCCTGGAGTCCGGAAGTTCTCCTCATGGACCTTGAAGTGCATGTTGTCATAACATCCAGATTATTTACAAATTGCTGTGTAGATCTCTTCTGTTAGTTGTATTCTAGACATATCAGCCTTGGTGGAAGGAGGCCTGATGATGATGATGTGGAAGACATTTTATAGATCTTGAAGAAAAAATAATTGTCTGTATTCCAAAAAATCATCGGGCTTTGCAAATGGATCAAAGGACCAACAGCCTCCCTTAACCAACAGCATGTCACTCCACGTCAGATCCTGAGTATTGCCCCCAGAGCGTCTGAGCTCTCTGTCCAGAGCATCTGAGTATTTATACAGAAATACATTACATATAGAGTTACATACATATCAAAGCAGAGTAACTATTGTTTCACAGACTAATCAACTTATCTTACATTTGAGAAGAGCTAAGACAACAAAGTGCTTCCTGACCGTGGACACAGTGTCTCCTGAGCTTTTACACATGCAATGACAGACTTTTCCATCACAATGAATTAGTCAGTTTCTAGGAAATACATTTTTGAGTAATGTTGGTTTGTGTGTTGTTTTTTTTCCTGAAAAAGTGCAGTACAGTTCATTAAAGCTCTCATAGATACCTGGATGAGAGGAATGTGCCTTTCTGAGGTCTCAAGCCCCAAATCTCAAACATACATGAGTCAAGAAAAAATACAACAATACAAATGATTAAATTTTACATTTTACTTCCCCTTTGCTCTTCACATTAATAGATTTTATAGAAAGGAAAGGCAAACTTCATAATTCTGTGATTTGTTAATACTCTCAAGACTTGGTTCCCAGACATCTAATACCTCAAGGCCAAAGGTACAGATGTGTAGCCCTTTGTTGAAATCACAATAGCAAAAAATTAACAGTTGCAAATTTTGAACATTGTTTCAAATACTTGCTACCACAAATAAAACAAACAAAACCCCTCTTTTGTTGATTATGGAGTAATCCTCTGGAGTGCTGTTCTTACCTCTGACACAGATCAGATGTCTGATACAAACTTCCCCCAAATGTTTACAACAACTTTCACCTACAAATTTATTGCCTCCCTTGTACATGCAGTTGTTTTCCTGTCTGTCTCACTGTGAGTAAAGACAATGCTCCCAGTTTCCTATGGAGCAGGATATGTCTCATGTTCTAAATTAATCAGGGTGACTTGGGGTCAGGACAGTCAAGTCAAGCAGTGCTTGTTCAATAAAATGTCAATTAATAGTATAATTAAATTAACAAATAATTACAATTTTCCTTCACTGTGTAAAGTATGTTTGAAGTCATGTGACCTTTAGTACAATAGGAAATATTGATAGGGTTTATAGATCTTAAGCAATCTTATAAATATGGTTTTACAGAACTGGGAACATTTCGATAACGTATTCACATTTTGCTTTACAGTTGTACATTTGGTCCAGTAGATCTTGTAGGATGGTTCCTTTTAGCAATTTGCCTCTCCTACACAAAATAACTGAAGGCCCAGGGCCTCATTCTTTTACTGAGCTACTCCCTTAAAGGTCGAGGGAAAGGTCTGAACAGTATGTTGCACAATGATGGAGGTCTGGAACACACTCTATAGAGGCGTTTGTTCTAACAGAGGAGTAATTCCCTAACCCACAGACACACTTTGTGTAGAGTTCAGATACTCTCAACTGTGCATTTGAACTAAGTGTTGTCATTGGCGTTCTCATTGAATTAAAAAAAATAAAAAAATAAAATAATTGTTAAAAAAAAATAAAAAAAAAATAGTAATTGTCAATTTTACCACTGACTAGAGTTTTTTTAAATTGACAAAATATGCCAAATAATGGTAACAATAATACATTTTCCTTATTATTTTCCCATTATGCAATATTTCCTGTAAAATAATTTTCCAAAATGAACAAGCACACTTGCTGTATACATCCATTTTTCATTTGAACAGCAGTTAGAGCAGCACAGTGAGCTTGTGTCTACTGGTGTTAAAGGCTGGTCCCCCTCAATTAATATATTTTATTGTAAGTTTTTTTTACTGTAATTGACAATCTTCTCATATATAGATGAAATGGAACTGGAAAGGGAGTTTATATTACTGGCCTGGCATTAAACTAAAATGAAAATGGGATGAAGCATTCATGAAGCGGTTTACTTTGTTTATGTTGCAACTAGGTCAATATACATGGAGTATGAAAAGGATGTGGAGGTCAGAGGCATCCCAGCTTACCGCTTTACACCACCACGGTCTGTCTTAGCCAGCAAAGAGGAGAACCCAGCCAATGAGGGCTTCTGTGTCACTCCACAGGAGTGCCTGGGGACTGGCCTTCTTAAAGTCAGCCCCTGTCGTAAAGGTAAGTCAAGTTCATACTTCTCTGCATCATTGAGTGACTATGCCCAAAATGTTCAACTCTTCTCTCCCTCGATGCCTTTGTCGCTATTTCTTTTCACATTTGTAACCATAGTTTATCTATGAACAAACTTTAATAGTTACAATTGTATTATTTGGCAAGCTCAAGGCCAGAATCAGGTGACCGGGCTTACCGCCCCTCTGTTCCTGAGCTAGTCAAAGTCAGGTGGCGCCTGAAGAGTGTGAGCTGTGTCACATGGGCTATTTATAAAGAGTTACACAGAAATTAGATCAGAAAAGGACTAGGAAAGGACATACTTTATATAGTCTTTGTTGAAATAGAGTTTTTAAAAGTGTGTGTGTGTGTGTCTGTGTCTGTGTCTGTGTGTGTCTGTGTCTGTGTGTGTCTGTGTCTGGGTGTGTCTGTGTGTGTCTGTGTGTG
>KN511329.1:0-10154 GCA_000787155.1 Scartelaos histophorus
GCGAACACAAACAAACACATTTGGACAGCTCAAGGGGAGTTAGGGAGGGAGTGAGAGAGAGAAGGGGGGGAAGTTTGTTGGGAAAGTAAAGCATGTCCAGACAGGGTTTTATGGTCCAGGCCGTGCTGTCTAATTGGTTATTGCTGTTTTTAATAGCTCTTACATAACTCAGACATCCTGCTGACTGCTAAACATACAAAATGAAACAAGCAAAAATTTTACCTAAACTCATGTTTTGTTTTGGGTTTTTTTTTAATAGGAAATTAAATAGAGGTTAAAGTGAGATGTCTTTCCCACGTTTAGACCATGAATCAATGGCACAAAAATTACTCAACTACTATCTCTTAAAATGAATTTTCCATGTTACACTTTCATGAGTTTAGTCCAGAGCCACATTCACACATACAGCCTGACCAGGGAATTTACCTACCGTTTTGCCAGAACAGGGCCGTGTGCTATAATGTTCCCTCATCAAAAACACGCCTGAAGAGGTTTTAGATGTTATTTATGCATTTTATTATTTTTATTAGTATTTTACTGATCTCTCTCAGGTCTTATTCAGACACTTCTTAGGATTAGCTGTAAAATTCTGATGCAATGTGCAGTAGTTTGATAAGTGGGATGCATATTGATTGTGTTGTGTTGGTACTCTGAAAGGGGTGTAACTAATAGCACAGGGAGCAAAGGGAGGAGAAACTTAAAAAAACATGTTCATATTAATCCATATTACACCTTTGTAAATTCACACATACCTTACCAGGGAATTTATCAAGCATTTTGCCAGAACAGTCATGTGTGAATACTGAGAAAATTATCAGTACCTCTGCTTGATTTCCTGGCTTCACTACATGGTTCAGGCCCATTCTCATTCGATTTAAATGATAAAGCAGTGGGTTGCAATGTGAGAGAATGTCAAGAGGAAAATTCCAGGTGTAAACAGAGCAGACCCGGCAATGTTCTGGGGTGGGGGTTATTTTCCAGCATTTTGTACAATTTACTGAGAACTATGTATGAATGGGTTCAGGTACACACACAGAATTCACAAAAGTCATCATCAAACAAGCCAATGCTATATCCAAACTTCACATGGCCAGCACAATTTCCAAGTCAAATCAATTTATTCCTAGAGTAACACTTTATCGTTTTCTTTTAGGCCATTTTATACAGTCTTTAAAATGAAGCGTGTGCAATCAAAAGTTCTTTACAGGCATTTAATGGGGCCTTGACTGATTAATGAGTTGCCAACTGTGGCTTTGAAAGTAAGGAGCAAACTGCCAGGAATAATACTAGTTCTTATAGAAAATCTTTATTAATACACCGAGTGGAGTTTGATAGATATTGTGTGAATAATGCATGCATTAGTATTGATATTGTCAGTCAATACAATTTCCAGCAGCCATTTTGCAGAGAACTCTTAAGATTGTATTCTATGCAACAGAAATATATTTGAACAAAGCAGCATTGTTGTACGAGGCCATTACTGTCATAATTTGTATAACTAAATTATAATTGTGTGACGTTCGCATTGCTTCCATGTTGCAGTGTGGGTGCAGTGTGTATGTGCTCGCATGTTAATTAGCACAAACATAAATAAGCACACTAATTGGCGCAAGTGTTTGAATAGTAGTGTCTGATGGCATATTTCTATAGTATATTTTACCATTTTACCATTTTACAAACAAGACCGAGTTACAGGTCAGAACTGTGGAGAGGCAATCCCGCTTACAGTTTTTCTAAGCATTTTTGAGCTATAAAACCAACTGTAATTGATCAATTGTAAGGTGGACCTGCTTAATGTCATACTGCGGAACATTCCAGGCAGAGCAATGACGTATCCGTGGAAAAAAGCAGATAACAAAAAAACAACCAAAACGTTACATTGTGCAATGTAAAAATTTTAAGAAATCTGTAAAAGGCACAGCAAGTCTGGATTATAAAAAAAAAAATATTAAAATATATTGTATTATTTCCTCATAATAGTAAAGAATCCTTACATATTAATAAATCTAGATGACATGATTAGATTCTTGAGTAAAGTCAATATAAAATTCAATAACAAGACAATAAAATATTGATTGTTTCTATAAAGTTGGATTAAGATGAATCACTTTGTCTGGGTTATTATGACAATTTTATACATATCAGATATTGACAAAAATCTGGAATAAATAATCGGATTGCAAGTTTTCGACTGATGTCAATTTTATTATTACTCCAAAAGAAGAATTGTGTTTAAATAAATAACAAAAAAAATAAAAAATTGTACTATGAATACAAATTTTTAGTAATTCTACTCCGGTACAGTTACTTTTTCATTTGTTGATATTCAGAATACAGTTGCTTTTCTAAAATCAAAGGAATACAAGGCTCTATTGATCACACAATTTAGGCTTCAAACTGTACAGAATCAGTGAGAAAAAATTTAAAACATTGCTCTTATAGTGTGTGAGTGATTTTTTTCCTTCTCTAATTCGCTCTGCATGAAAGTATTCTAAGTATTCAGAACACAGTATTCTGTTTGGACCATATAACAGAATTACAAAATACATTTTAATTCAGGTATTCAGTATTCTGTAACTAAACATTTTCAAAGCATCCTTTCCAAATCCACTTCTCTGACAGAACCAACTGAGGTTTCATAAGCTCAACGCTCACAGCCAAAGTGCCTCCCTCCCCTTACATTGTACAGTGCTGGAATCTGACACCCCGTCCTCAACATGACATGATCCGGGCGTGACATTTCCCATTTTCTAACCTTAGACGAGATCTGCCGCGACACATCTGTTAAGTCATAAAATGTCACAAAATTTTGGAAAATGTCAGCTAAGTATGCGCTATGGGAAAGAAGAGCTAGAACCGTTGACGGATGGTGCTTGACAGGGGGGACTGGGGCTGAATTGCCGGGTTGCTGAGGTCAGGGAGGTCTCTTTGGGCTGAGGAGGTGTTGTATGTCAAACACAGGCAGATTTAATTAGGGAAAATCTAATTAACTGACCCATAGGTGTCCTCTTAGCATGTAACAGGCTTTCTAAATATATGCTTCCATTTACCTGTAGTGTATTCCCTAGCTCGGTGCCGCTGGGGAGGTGTATTTGTGGTCCAACGCTTGTTATGTCGGAGTTATTCCCGTAGATGCTGATGAGGCTGCATTTTCCTTGATTAACTCTCTGTATGTGGTTTGGAGAGACACACATGGCAGCACAGGCAGATCAAACCCAGGTAGAAAAGTGTATTCTGCCTGTGATGAAGATAATGTTGCTCATACAGGACTTTCACATAGCTAAAACTCAAAATGCTCTGTCCACCTTGTGATGTCATAAAGCAGAAGTTTTCAAGTTAAAAGCCTCCTTTTATCTTTAGTTCGGTAGAGACCAAACTCTCTACCGAACTAAAGATAAAAGGAAGCAATGCCAGGGCTGAAATTATCTAAATGATTCTAGTGAAAGTGTATGGAGTATGACACTTCCTGTACTGCCACATGACATTGCAAGGAGGAATATTATAGTTTGAGAAAAGAACGTAGCCAAAATATGCAGGATTTATGAGTTAAACATGTGTGAATGAAACAAAACACAATTCCAGGTGTGTTTGGATGAGGAAACATTAACATTATAACATAAGTCAGGAAATAGCTAAATTTGGGCCTCTTAAAAAAAAAAAAAACATACTATAACACTGTTTTTGCATGCTGCTTCGCCTTTAAACCTCACCCAAGTGGTCTCATAAAGTCACTACATTCCAACATTATATAAAGCTGCCTGTAACACAATCATGCCATTCCCTTAGATGCTGATGAGGCTGCGTTTTCCTTGATTAACTCTCTCTTTATGTGGTTCTTCTCGCACGCACACTAGCACATAGGCAGATTAAACCTGCACCGTGTCAACAGGGTCATTGCTTATAGTATATCCATTTAACTACTTGCCAGTGGCTGAATAACAGTGACTCATCCCCTACCCTACTGTCCCACCTCCCTCCCCATCGCACTCCCCCTCCCCACCTCACTCACCCCAAGCCAGACCGATCAGGGGCTAAATCCAAGACTCATCAGTCGAATGCCCCGGATTCATCCCCTAGGATAAATATATACAATGTGTTTAACGGCTTAACAGGGCCTTTGCAAGCTGTGCATAAGCACACACATACACACACATACACATGCGTTCATGGGCTGCCGCTGTTGTGTGTACATTTAGCAGTGCTGGCTGGAGACAGGAGAGACAGTAAACAAGGCTGAGAGAACATACTGACCTCCATCAAGCGCTCCCTCTCTCATCGTCCTCTTTTTACTGCCAGTGCCCCGACCCCAATTAGTAATATAACAGCCAATAAATCAGGTAAAAAACATAGTAGCTCAGTGCTGTTGAAGAATACACTGCTCATATGCTCTTTGGGCCTTTGGTTAAGCATGTATACAAATATTGTGATGTAAGGGCAAAGCAGTACTCTTAGCTTTCATTGGATTTTTCAAAGCACTGACTGCTTCCAGCAGATGTAACACGCTGCTATTGTGGTAGCAGGGATTTTGATATTGGGGTTACCAGGGCTTACCACATTTTGATATTGCATTTTGTTATTTTATTTTAGCAAAGTGTTTAGGAACAATGAATGCAGAATTTATTTCTCTAGCATTGTGGTGAGCAGTGACTGTTGACCTCCATAGGCTCTCTCTTTCTACCTAGTCACACAACCTCACCCACAAGGACTAAAGACGTGTCCCCGAAACGCTGCATATCTCCTGGCAGATTGAAGAATGGTTTGAATTTCCCTATGGGGGCATTAAACTGTTCCTTAACCTAAGAGTTAGCGTCTCATCACCCTTTAGTGCAAGCAGTGTACAAGACCTTCATGCTGTCACATTTTCATCTTATAAAACCTATAAGACTTTGGCTCATTACACTGCACCATTAGTTTCCTTCAATATAAGACCAGGACTTATAGATAGCGTCCCTTAAGCGTGTTCTCTCTATGTATGTCTTCTCTATAAGCATTAAGTCTAGCTTGTGTCTCCCTATAGCGTCATCATTGTGTTAATGCTCATTCTGGCTCATGTGATGGCTCTAGCTCAGGCCCCCTACTGCATAACCTTCTATCAGTGTTAAGATCCCCCACAGGCGCGAAAAACTGCAAACACAAAGATCCAGGCCTAACGCTCTTTCACACTCTTCTAATCTTACAGGCTGGACATGTTTCGGCAAAGAGTCAAAACACAAGATTGGGCGACTTGCTCCTCTTGGGCTAAAAGCAATTCGGGATTAAATTGTTAGTGAATGGCTGGCCAGGCAACAGAAATGCTGATTAACTTTGCTTTATAGGGCTTTGGATAGTAATGACAAGTATGCTGTATATATACTGTATGTTACTACCATAAAAAGTTCTGAGGTTGGGCCTTGGGATGATGACCAATACTATTCAGCCTAATTCATGACATGTTCTTATGACAAATTTTTACTTAAAGCCTTATGAACATTTTTTGCATTTGGAAATTTTCTTTCTAGGTGAAAAAGTTCTTTAGAAAGAACAAATCCTATGAACAGTTACGCTTCTTGGGCCTGAGCAAGAATGTATGAGAGGGAAGTTCAGTTATTTGAGTGGAAAAATTAGGGAAAAAATCAAACCAATAACATATATACAAGTAACTAGTATAAGACCTTGAGAAAAATATATTGCAAAATGTCTCAGTAGTGCCACCTCAAAGTTTGTTTACGTGATTGCAATGGACGCTTGGACACAGACTTTTAAAATGTTTTTGTCATGTTTTATAGGCTTAAATCATAATCTTTTGACATCTCCTCCAACACAAGGCAGTCTTTTGTGATGTCACCAAGCACTGGAAAAAGCAGAGGGCACCCCAGACCCTGAAAATCATAAAAAACAAGTAGTGAACAATACAGAGAAGGCCAGTGACTGATATCAAGAATGAAAAGCTTTTTTTAGTCTTTACCTAGCATATATGTACAGAAAATCTTGACCCTGCAATAGCCTTTTCATTGAACTACTACTAATATTACATAAAGATCAACACCAGTCTTAAGTACTATGACACTAACAAATACTACGGAGGAAAGTATTCTGCTTAACTACTGCACTCTGCTCACACGATATACAAAGCATCAACATACTGTATGTCACCACCATTCAGGAGCTCCAAGTTATACAGACATTATTCATTAACTCATCCTCTTGACCACACGGTAGCAAGTTTAAACCTCAAGTGAGTTTGCTACTTTCTTTTTGATACCCCCATTGTGTTCCTTATTGTAAAAAGTAGTTAGTTGAGGTGTAATTACACATTTGCTCCCAGTTTCGAGCCAATTTGGATGTGCTGTTTGCGAGTGTGAACCCTTTTTCTTAGTTACCATAGAATTACTCTAAAGCATCTCTCATTTTTACTTTTTTCCAAAATTCAAAGCAAAATAAATATCCAAATGTGAATAAAATGTGAACAAACCTAGGCCGCGGTGACAAACTTCCCACCGTGCCTCAGTAACTACGAACTGCTCTAAATCAAATGCCCAGTCGATACATCTCATCAGGAAACCAGGGGCTATTTGTGGCCTTACAAAGAGCTGCGTTCCAATTCTCAACGGACATCAACGGCAGCAGGCTGTTTGCAGGCGAGACAGGGCCTATTGTCGCAGAGGCACCAGCGAATAGACAGCCAATAATGACGGGTGGAAATGGAAGCAAGCGCACTAAATGTCACAGCGCGTCTCTGGGGCGTTGCACAATGCTTTAGCCTGTTGGTATAGGAGCTGTTTATAAAAGAGGACCCACACAGAGAAGGAAACCAGAAAATAAGGTGGAGGAAATGAGAGAGGAGTTAGTCCCTGCCGATGTGCCAGCACGTCCATACATAGAGCCTTTTTGTGCAGGTCCAACGGGGACAGAAAATAGTACATTGTCCTTGGAGAAATTAGTTAAACACAAATTATGAGGAAAGATACTTAAGACAATCACTTAATGTTAGAAAGTATTAATATGCAAATAAGTTCAATGCTGTTTTAATGTAATAATGTTGTTTCCTCCTCACTCAAACATACCTGTAGTTTTGTTTCATTCACACATGTTTTTAGAAACAGAAAACACTCAGTTCCACTTTATAATATCATATCATAATACAGGAATCATATGGATAATTACAGCCACTCTCTACTGGACTAAAGGTAAAAGGTAGCTTATCTTGAAAATGACATCACAAGGTGGAACAGAGCATTTTGAGCCTTGCAGATGTAGACTCATTTTAAAAAACATTACTCAAACATGTGTAAATTAAACAAAACACCACTTATAAAAGCTCACAGGTCAGTTTTGGATATATTGGATCATTAATATTAGCTATACAATTATAGTCAAAGTAAAAAATGTAAACTGAAAAGTAATACAGTTGGAAGTACAAACAGAAAAAATGTAATTGGATTGCAACAGTACAAATTAAATTCGATGTGTTATAGCTGTGTCTTTGGGTGTCAAGCCTGTTTCATCTGGCTGCCTCTAGGCTAGGCTTTCTGATCAGGGCCCTTGGACGAGGCGCCTGGTGTCTAATCAGACGCTGATCAGATTGGCTCCTTTACTCCGTACCAAGGTGCGCTCTACCTTTGGGCTGGTCTTTTAGTTGTTGTTGTTGAAGCCCTGCCATTTGACCCACGCTTCACCCGTTCGGGAGCAGGGGACCACAGTGCAGCTCCTGGGAGTTCTTGTGGTTATTGGTCAGGAGTACTTAACTAGAATCCTGTTATTAATCTTTTTTCCATATGTTGAAGCTTCTACAGTATACAAAAATGATCCCTGGGAGCTTTTAGCCATGTTAGACAATATCCTTGGCGTATTGTCTGAAGCACTGACAGCAGATGTTGAGTCCATATTTGCAGATCAGGCCGTGTCTATTTGAGAAAACCCGGCAGGAGTGAGATCCCTGTCCGAACTTTTGATGATGCGTCGAAAAGGACACTACTAGAACACTACTAATTTCTCAAAACCACACCATGGAGTTATGTTTTGTTATTTTTGAGTAATCCTTTATTATTAGCTACATCTCCAAAGCTTAAAATGCAACCTTTTCCTACCAGCTGAAATTATTAAAATGATTCTAGTGAAGGCGTATGGAGTTTAAACACAGTGCAGCACTTCCTGTATCACCAAATGACATCACAAGGGTGAACAGAGAGAAGAACTCAAGCAAAATATGCAGGATTCGCGTGAATGAATCAAAAGACGGCTTGAGGTACGTTTTTGACAAGGAAACGACATTAAAACAGCACATCATTATGACAGGTGAGAATATGCAAACTCCACACTCCCCGTAAATCCTTCTTTGATGAACTTTGACAACTTGACGTGATTAGATCCGGTTGCCATCAGTTCAAAAAACATTTCACTACATTTACAACATTCCTTCTGCCCCAAAGTGTCAACATTCATAATTTGCTCGTGGACAAAAACAGAACGCCGCTCTCGTCTCTAAACTAGAAATGCGTCACTTGTGGAAGGGTCCATTGTGCGTTGTCAAGAACGCTCCGGTCTCCCAAACGTGTGCGAGGCTCTAATTCACAGTGACCCACCCTATTGTTAGAAGTGGGGAGAGCAGATGAGCTATAGGTCCGACTTTGGGCTTGATTGAATGGGAAGTCCACCGCCGGAGCTGTCTCTCTCTGCATTTTCCACAACACTATTCCCCTGGCTGTCTGCCTTCATTCTCATCGCGCCTGCATTGTTAGAACACAAGTGCCCGGGCAACACATACACACAAATATATAGTTAGGGAACAGCCTTGGGCGAAGAGATTTCTTTATTGCTCTGATCAAAACATTCATCCGTCCTATCTCCCTCCCGCCCTCTAATACTGCCTGCTTATTAAATCATTCCCGCTCCTATTTCGCTTGGACTTATCCGATGGTATTACCTTGCCCCTAGACTCAAGTGCGAAGCTTCCAACATGCATGGGCCTCGATTTAAGTTTTTTTTCTTGTCTTGGAGATCAATTAGATGGAAATGGGAATACGCAAAAGGTTGTATTAAACAAGTGTTGACCTTGACACGAGAGCCAAAAGATATCTGAATTGCGCGGACAGATTTCAGCAAGGGTCAGTGTGCTGATGCAATAACACCGAGAGGGATGTTAACACTGGAAAGAGGGGGTTTTATAATAAGAAATGGGTCAGTAGAAGTAGAATTACAGTCATATGGTGTTACTAGTCCTTGTCAGCAGTACTTGTTAGGGAAAAAAATCGACAGGGTGTCTTTTGTGAATGTCTTGGGGAAAGTTAAAATGAGAGCAAGAAGATGGGGTAGGGAGCATTGGAGGTTGCTGAGAAGGCATAAAATAGTACTCCGGGGTCCTCTGCTGAGCGCGTTTGAGAAATTCACTAATCCAATTACGCAGAAAAGAACATATACTACTTTAGGGCTTCCACAGATGTTTGCGCTCACACATTGAACACACATATGCTAAAACACAACACTTCAAAGACGCCAAGTTCCCAAAGCTAGATAATGGTCCACTTGCTCCCCGTGCTGTTTGAAATGCACATGATAACGGCATTTCGCTCAGAGATAGGAGACGTTCATTGTTTGGATCACAATTATTATCGGGAAGTTAGCGTACTGGGACTTAGTTGAAGCACTGGTACTTTGAGGTAACTTTAAAATAGTAAACGATAAAGAACTGATGACGAGATGGAATCTATAATGTATGTGTGTGTTTGGAATGTTGCTTTGAATCCAGTCCCAGCTAAAATTAGCTTGAGGACTTAAGTGCATAGAAAGTTCAGGCAATCAAGAGGATGTTTGCACAACACCGCATGGTGCCAAAAACAGGGGAAAACATATAAGTGTGTGTTTACATGTGGAGGGTACTCTCAACAAATAGAACATCATCCAGGAGTTGCTAAGAGAGAAAGTCCACTCCATAGACTCCAGCTGGCCACGTTATTAAACTATAAGTAATCCTAAAAGCAGTGTTGACTCTAAAAGCATTCAATGAAAATAGAAATTATATTTTGATATGTTTACAAATGGCCCATGGATTATTTAGAGACGAACAAACATTCTTAATTGTATCCAGTGATGCATTTTTAAAGGTGCGATACTCCCCCATAGACTTTGCAATAAAAGCCACACAAAAATCTGACCACTGCATGTTGTCTACATGTAAT
>KN511330.1:2584-15891 GCA_000787155.1 Scartelaos histophorus
GAGCTCAGAATAAAAAAAAAAAAAGAAGAGATGACGAGCTTTGAGCCGGTGATTGGGGGTTAATCGCCCCGCTGCTTTTTGGAACCACTTTGACGCACTGAGGACTGACTGAAGCGCGCGTATCTGCTCCTCTACCCCCCCTGTTACCCGCTCTCAGTTCGGACTATCAAGTTGGATTTGCAAAACAAGGATAAGCAGTGATTTCAGAGTCAGTATGAGTCAGTTTGTGTGCGTGAGCTGAGTCGGAGAGTGTTCCTCGCCGCCGCCGCACGCCTGCCTCTGTCCGCTGTACAAAAGCTCCTATACGCCAAGATGCAGCTGCTCCGAGTTGCGTGGGCACTGACCGGAGCGGCGATCTGCTGCTTCCTCATTCTTCTCCTCCACTCCCGCCTCCTCAAAGAAGGTAACCAGTTGGACTTTCTATACCCTTAACGCGCATATGTATTATCCACTGTTGCAGTCCTTTCCTTCGACATGAATCCCATTGCTGTATCAAAGTGGCTTATAAGTGTAAAATGCAAATTTATTTGCATGCATTTGCAGTCTGAGGCACTTTCCCCCGTGAATTAGCCTCATTGTGTGATTTCTCTGATCAAGTTCCAGTGCAGCGAGTTTGATTTTGTACAGAAATCTGATTTGTTGTTTTCAATAGATGGCACTAGAGTCTAGCTTTAGGGTAACATTGAGGTCAAGCAGTTGTATTTCTCCTTTAGCAGTCTCCTGGGTATTCTGGCGTTTGTCTGTATGCAATTACCAGTATTTTCTTTCACTACTTTGATATACACTAGGACTGTTTATTCATTATTGCTTAGTGGTTGTTTGTGAAAATATGTACGGTCCAGGCCGAGGCTGCATCAGACCATTTGCTGAGAATGTGCATTAGATGATGTTGTTGTGGCTTTGAGTTGATTTAGTTGATGTTTTCAGTTGTTGAGAGTTTAAGCTCAAAAGCCAATGTGGAGTGGCTTGGAGTAACAACAGTCCATTCAGAATCAAGTCAGAATACTTGACTTTTTTTGGCTATGTTTAGTGTATCTCTCTGAGCCTTTAATTTATTGTATTTCTATGACATTGTTATTTCTTTGAATTGTGTAAGTGCCTTCGTGAGACTGAATAATAACATCAAAATCCAGATATGACCATGACTTAGCGGTCAGGTCAATGTGAGTCAATGCTATAGTCAGTGCACACATTTGTGAGCTGAAATTATAGATTTTAGAGGCACTCAATGCAAAAATATGTTAAAATGTGTCAATGTGTAGGGTGATAATGTTCAAACAAATGTTAAACAACATAAAAATCACCAACTGCATGACAATAAGTAACTCTAGCATAATAGTACTATCCCGAAAGTACTGGGTTGAGATATTTAATGTGTAAATTTCTTAAAGGGAGTGAATAATAGCATCAAAATCCAGTGAGAATGTTTGCAAATGATCAATATGGGTTAAATTCCAATGCATTTTAATTATGTAAGAAAGAGAACAAAAAACTGCATAAGGCAAAGAACAATTTGAACAAACTTTGAACACACTATTTAATATATAATGTTTATCGTAGGTGTATGGAAGGAAGCCACAGGGAGTTGCTTTAAGAATACCAAAGTCTCCAGCCATGCACCTAGACATTAATTCCACCTATAACAGTGGCTAATAAATACTAATCGCAGGTGTCTGTTGGGAGGTCTTCACGCTGGGGTTGAGTACACTTACTGCTCAAACTCCTAATGAAAGTCAAATGGCGTCACCCAGGGATTGAGTGTAGCTCCGCATGATCCGGACACAAAAAGAAGCAGCTCTCGGTACATGTGCGTGGCCCCGGGGCGCGAGGCTGCACTCAGGGAGCAGCGGGCCTGTCTTTGTGCTGCTCTTACAGGCTCCGCTCTGGCCCAGCAACGCCACCATCCTCCGCCCGCCCCTGGCTACTGCGGCGGATATCCAGGTCAGGCAATGGCAAACAGTGGCCCTGCGTTTGCTCCAGTCTTTTTGGGGACATTTACTGCAAAATAAATCCAAAATATGAGGAAAAAAAGCAAAAATAAAACATTGCATATTACAAAAATCTAAAAAAAACGAAAAACTTTGCTTTATCGTGGCAGAAGTAGTATTTGTAAAGGTGAACAAACAGTGGCCCTGCATTTACTCCAGTCTTTTAGGGACATTTACTGCAAAATAAATCCAAAATATGAGAAAAAAAAGTAAAAATAAAACATTGCATATTACAATAATCTAAAAAAAAATGAAAAACTTTGCTTTATTGTGGCAGAAGTAGTATTTGTAAAGGTGAACAAACAGTGGCCCTGCGTTTGCTCAAGCCATTTTGGGACATTTACTGCAAAATAAATCCAAAATATGAGGAAAAAAAGTAAAAATAAAACATTGCATATTACAATAATCTAAAAAAAAATGAAAAACTTTGCTTTATTGTGGCAGAAGTAGTATTTGTAAAGGTGAACAAACAGTGGCCCTGCGTTTGCTCAAGCCATTTTGGGACATTTACTGCAAAATAAATCCAAAATATGAGGAAAAAAAGTAAAAATAAAACATTGCATATTACAAAAATCTAAAAAAAATGAAAAACTTTGCTTTATCGTGGGAGAAGTAGTATTTGTAAAGGTGAACAAACAGTGGCCCTGCGTTGACTCGAGTCTTTTTGGGACATTTATTGCATATAGGCAGAGCAAAATAAATCCAAAATATGAGAAAAATAAATAAATAAAACATTGCATATTACAAAAATCTAAAAAAAACCTGAAAAAAAAACCAACTTTGCTTTATCGTGGCAGAAGTAGTAGTAGTAGTAGTAGTAGTAGTAGTAGTAGTAGTTTGTAAAGGTGAACAAACAGTGGCCCTGCATTCACTGAAATCATTTTGGGACATTTATATTGGGAGAGAAAAATAAATAAAACTAATTCACAGCATATTAAAAAGATGTGCAAACTAAAAACGTAGTGGCGGAAGTAATATTTGCAAAAGTATAAAAGTTGTATGTGAGGTCAGTCATTATGCACAAAGAGAAAAAAAAGTAAATTATGATTAAATTAAATATTAAACTTCAAAAATTCATATCAGGTTGCATAAGCAGATTCTAAATATTACGTGATTTTTATTTAAATTCTTATAGTATGAAAAACATAACAGATGAACAAACATTTTATTCACTATATGTACATCTTATATACATAAAAAATGCTTTATAGTGTTTGAGAAACAGCATATTAGCTGAGGTCGGGCAGTCCTTCTGTATGCAGACTGGCCAGAAGGGCAAAAACAAAGGGGAAAGAAGAATAATGTTTAGAAAATGGTCAGTTTTGAATTTCCAGCGCTATTTGTCGTCCTCTAGCTTGTTCTTTAGAGTTCATTTACTACAGATGCTAGTCCTTTTTTCCCCACAAAGGTCAACCAAAAGGACTGTTCCGAGAAAGTGCTGGCGGCGAGCGGTCAAATTCAGGCGATCAGCATTGTCGTCGAGCCTGTTGACCGGCAAGGCAATATTTTTGACCTTTGTCGCTGGAGTTGTTTGTCGGTATCACGTTGTGCTTTTTAGACGCTGTTCCATAAGAAGCACGCCTCCAATCGGTTTCAACATCGAGCTGTTTTACGCTAAACTGTAGTGCGAGATGACGCGTTTTTCAAGTTCATCGCGGTTTGTGAGGTCCCATCGAAATCTACCGGTGAGAGAATGAGAAGCACAAAGGAGTGTTGAGAATATGCTCTCTTCAGGCTACGAGACTGGCCAAGGTCAACGGCTGCTGCGAGGGCTAATAATACGTACTGATAAAATGGATTCAAAGGAGAACTGCATTAGTGGCTGTCTTTTGGGAGACGATGAAATGAAAGGCAAGGAATGTTAAAAAAGACCATTTAGTCTTGCGTGTAGCCGGAACAAAAGCGGCCAAATAATGCATTGTGCTTGATGTTTTTAAGGTTATGGTAGACGACTTAGAAGAATAGCACAGAGCGGAATTATGTAAGTAAGGAAACAAAAACGGTTCAGCGGTTCAACTTTTTACCTTGGCAGTTGCTTTGTCAAAATTTTCAAACAATTTTCACCATGTTTCTTCTAGAGGGATGAAAAATTAACAGCGCTGCCGAAGTGATTTATAATTCGGGACAAAATATCGTGTCTTTTGAGCAGCGAAACGACTCAGAACGGTCTCTATAAACAGGAAGCGGAAACAAATCAATACATTACATCAGTCCTATGATTTATAGCTCGGTACCACAACAGGTGCAGCCTCAAGATGATTTTCTACAACGCTTATTTCTTTTGAATTTGACTTTGCCCAATGAAATCGCTTGTTTCGACCGAATAATCTCCCAAATACTCAATATCGACTTAACGTTCGGTGTATGAAAGCTGCACGATGTATTTTTGGGGTCAGTATTTATCATGTGCATATTTTTTTACACTATTTAGACACATGTGGTTATTTTTATATGTTAAGATTTGAGCCATTAAAGCAAATATTGTACATTTAGAATATTTTTTTGTGGTTTAAATCTACCAGCATATCTTCGTTTCATCATTATCGTCTATATTTACTTCAGCGATACATCGTTCGTCAAAACGCGTTATCGCGACATTCCTAAATATACCCGACGTGCACATATTTGATTCAGTCGTGCATAAAATCCAAGGCTGGACCAGTTTCTCCGAGTCTATGAACCGAGCCTTCTTAGCCCCTTCCCTGTCACAGCATTGATTTGCGCCGTGTATTTCCTCATGCATGCTGTGTTTGACATTGGAATGGGATTATCGACTGGAAATGGTGGACGTGCCGGCGAGCGTGGCACATACTGATTTTAGTAATAAGACGCATGACAAAAAAAACGCAAAAATGTCACCCCTCTGCAGTCATTAGATAGCCCGTATCGGTAATTTTCGGGTTGAGTTGTACACCTCATTGCATCAGCTCCCAAATTGCGTAATATGACACGGGATGATATTTTGCGTGGAAATGAAGACGCGGGCCGGATCGGGACCGGACCGGGATTGGAAACGTATTAAAACATTATGCATGGCCAATGTGGATGGATTTTGTGCCATAAATTTCTCACACTGTCCACTTCAATAATTCAAGCAATGGAGCAGATCCCATTTTGCTCGTAGTGCGGAGAGTTATTTGTCACATGGCAATAGAGAGGCTGACAGGTTCAGGGACCCGCTCCTGGCGTGGGAATTCACAGCTAAATTCAGGGCAATATTAAAAATAAATAGCTATGTGAAATGGAGGCTGTTAGAGGTTTCACAGAGTTAGTGTTACTTTTTTAATAGAAACTTTGGGAATGCAGAGACTATATATAGCTGCTTCAAACTTTTAAGAAATTGTAATAAAGCCACAAAAAACTGAAATCCTGTCACAATAAGACAACATATATACAGATGAGAATACAATACAGGCAATAATATTCAAACAAATTCACTCCACTGACACAACGAATTTAAAGTAGAATTATCTCCCAAAAAATATTTTAAATGTATAATATATAAAAAATAGCTGTATAAAATAATGAAGTACTTTGTTTGCATCTATAATGATTGACAGAAGTTATGTATTCAACCCAAGAACATCTTAATTTTTAAAAATGTATTCAAAAATATTGCTAGTACTATAAAAAAGTACCTGTGATAAATATTGACCCCCAAAAATTGTTGGTGTAGTATGATGTATGTATCCTGACAGGCCTATGGAAACACATTTTTGGAATTTTGTGCTATATTGTGTAAGGTTTGATGCCAAATTCCTCTTTTAGTGGTTTATACTGATTCTATGGAATGTCATATTATACAATTGCATTTAAACCTATGCTTTCCCTTTTTCCTCTCTTTCTGCTTTTCCAAACTCAAGCATCAAGAAAAGCGCACACTGACACATATAGAAAAACAGTAATATTATTGATGAGGCTGATCCCCCTTTGACCCCGGTGCCGACTCCTCCACAGGCCATAACGCTGAAGTATATGACCGTGACATCTTCTGCAGGCACAGACATAAAGCTCACAGATAGGAGCCCATTCATCCTGCAGACACAAACCCTGTGCGCTAACTCTGTTTAATTTTATGATATGGATTACAATTGCATCAAGACGTTGATGCTACTGTGAGCCGCAAGCAGATTTAGGTCAAACAGTGACAAACGCTTTACATGTGCAGGCGGAGGAACAAAGGGAAACCCCACTCATCTTAAGCCAAGCATTAGGAGCAGAAAGACCCTTATGTCTGTGGACTCTCAGATCCCCTGCTGCTTTTGGAATATTATGAAAGCCTATTTTGGCAGCTATGATAGGAGCCTGGTCACTGTGAGACTTTAGTTATATGCAGCAGTGTTGGAGTCTCTCAAGACAAAATCTGATAACGCTATGTCTCATTCAAATCAAATTTTCACACACACAAAGAAATATTTTTTTAGTTAAAGAGAGTTTATTACACTTCTGTTGAGTATTAATTGCTGACAGATTGCATATTTAGATCACTGTTATCTTTTATTGCTTTGAAAATATTCTATTTGTACAAACTATGAACATGTTTTATACAAGAGTCTCTCCCTTTGCTCTCCTTCCTAAGTCACTCCCCCTTCAGACGATCAGTGTGCAAACCGCTAATGAAACTACTGCATTAGGTTTGTGTAACTGCAGTTCAATTGACCAAACCTATTAAAATGTAAGGATTTACAAACACAACAGTTTCTGCTCTGCTAAATATAATTGAGCATTTAACTGCAGATATCTCCACTCTGAAAAATTGCCTCTTAGAGATTTCTATAAATATTTTGAATAAAAATAATGTTGAGTGGATTTGATTAAGGTGGAATGAAATCATATTGTAATTGTAGTTAAATACATTTTATTTTGATTGATTTGATTACAAAAAAGCAGGCCTCCACACATATTACAATGAACTGCACCATACAGTATTGGTACTTTACTATTTAAGTGGCTGTATTTGATAACTTAACATTATAATATGTACTTTCAATAATTGTATTTAATTCAGAAAAGACCTGATACCTGACACAAATCTATCTGAAATGGGGCAAAGCAAGCTCTCTACACACCGCGCACACACACACACACACACACACTCTCTCTCTCTGTAGGGGCTATAGTGTCTCTCTCTCTCTGAACATGTCTGGAGCACGGAGGCTTCTCGACATGGCAGTAACATGAGAGTATAATCAGGTGTGCTTTTGCTTTAAGAGCCCCTCGTGGAACAATGTCTAATCAGGTCACCTTTAAAAAGCCTCCCACTCAAACCCAGGTCACAGAGAGGAGGCCCCGCTCCCGTACGACGGCAGTGCGACGCTACAGCTCCAACCTTCAAACATCTGACCTTCTGTGTCCTCATGAAATTATTACAATGCAATCAGGGAAATGAACATATTATGGGGAGAGATGGACTATACTACGCACTTTTATGTCCATGTTGTGCATGTGCATAATGTTTTGCACAAAAATGTATTAACAATGAAATACTGTATATGGTTGCAGGAAGATTGCACTCGGGTTTCAGATGACATCACAGCATGCTGCATGGTTGCATGGTCTTCTTGGGTCTAGGCAATAATGGAAATGACTTGGTTTCATATTTGGGAATTTACCTTTCCAATATTTCAAGGCAAAGAACAAAGTTGTTTTAAATTAAAGATAGACACCACTTGGCCTGTATATTACTTGGCCAATTTTTGCACCTTTTAAGACACTGGTTATCAGCCTTAAAGTGTGTAAAAAAGTTTGTGAGTAATTGCAGTAAATTTCGAATGACATATTTGGGGAAAAAAAATTCAAATTGGCCTTATCTACACTCCCAAAAATACCGCTAGAGCTTATTGCTCATTGATTTCTGTGGATTGGTATTGTCATCTGCCATTAAACAAATAAAATAAGAACAATAATAGTATTGGTTGAGCTCCATTTTAAATCAATAGGGCTAAAATGTGCTGAAAATTACCACAAATCGGGACATTATTTGGTTGTGCAACTGTTTTTTTTTATGGTTTATGGGCACATTACTTTGTCTGGCCAATTCCTTGATGGGTCTCAATGTAATTGAGTGGCTCTATTCTTTTGATCCATGTGACTGCTCTGCTGAATTCATTATTTATTTATATCTTTGGACTTTTTTTTTTATATAGTTGTTAAATTTGGACTCTCCTATTACCTCCCATGTGTCTCGTTGTAAACAGACAGCTGATAGACAACTGTTGTTTACCAGCTCTTGACAGTTTAACTCCACAATGTTTTATTTGTGTGTTATTGTTTCTCCAATCCCCATCCAACTTTTCAATTTCTTTGCACCATCTGTGATCGCTCCGCTCCAGATTCCTGACGCTGTATTAATTCTTTCGGTGTTGGGAGCTGAATGAGTGCACTTCAGGCGGAGTGGATGCCAAACTTCCCCTTCCAGTGCGAAATGTGGATAGTTTAATTACATGCAGAAGTGTTTCAATGAACTGCTGAAATGAAGTTTTTTGTTGGTGTTTTATACTATTATCTTTTTGGACATTTTTGACCTGCAATTCAGCCTCGAGTGATGTAATTATAACTTGTAATTTGTTTAAGCTGTAGTTAAGCCCTCTCAGCACAAAGAACACATAATAGAGGCACGGGAACAGGGCTGTCCTTCAAAGGGAAAGGCAAAAAGCTACGTTAAAATCACTTAAATTAACAAGTAAAATTAAAAAATCAATCAAAATCAGTGAAGTTTTTATAAATTCAAGCAACATTGGATTTTGCTTCTTATTTCTTTTTCTTATCTTATCCAAATTGTCTGGAACCAGGCTAAGTTTCTTGTGTTTTAGGTATTTTGAGCTCTAAACATGTAATTTAATAAATATGAGCCAACTAAAAACTTACATAGTGCGTCTTTAAGTGTGGCAAGATTTATTCTCATATTTTTTGAAAACAAAAAGTCTTATTCTATTTTATCATGTAAAATTTACTCAAATCCTGATACAACTTTTTAAAATTCAAGTCATCTTAACTTTAATTTTAGTTTTTGCAGTGCAGAACTTTCCAAAAATCTGTGAAATTACAATTCTTTGTACTGAGAATTTTAGAAGTAAAAGTAGTGTTCATCTCAAAGCGAAATCTTGCCAAGAGGCACTTTTTAAAATTAACATTAAATCTACGAAGTAAATTAAATATGAATAGAAACAAATTCATCTATCAGAAGTCTTTTGTATATGACTTCGCTTCAGGTCTCTGTAATTAGTTGTAACCCAATTTAAAATGGGCATGATTTCCTTTAATGGGTAGTATCAGTAATCCATAAGGGTAATGCAATTATCTGTTAGTTAATTGATTAGTTACCTAACAGTTTGGTTCATTAATTCACATCAATGTATCAGTCAGAGAAGATACCTTGGATGTTTTTGTTTTTCAATGTTATCGGACTCTTTTCCTAAAGACCCCCAGGAGCCCGTTGGAGCCACTTTTCATCAGAGCTACAGTATTTACTCCTGGCACTAAACTCGGTCCCATTGATTGAACCGGATCCATGTGGGACAGTAAAAAGTGTGCTCTATCGCCCCCTGTTTTCCTAAAGTCCTATTGATTGGGGGGTTGGCAGTGCGCTGGGACGATAAAGTGGGGAATGGTGGGACTCTAATGAAAAGCCGGTAGTGAGCGTCCGTAGTTTTTACAGGGGAGTTGTCATTGGCCGGTGGAAATTGTGATGTCAAAAAGAAATGGGTTTAATAGTCTTCATTCTGCCCTTCCAGCCATGAAGAGATGGCTGAGGTCCCAGAGGTCCCACCAATCTCAGCCTAAGATAGTATGTGGAATTACAGAGAAACAGATTGAATCAATGGACAGTCTGAAGTAAAAATACTGATAGAAATGTAGGATTATGCAGCTAAACGGCAACATTTTGGATAAATTAACATAGGACCTTTCTAAACCTTAGTCTTACTCATACTTACACATACATATTCATCATTTTCAGTTTCCTGCCACTTTTGAGTCACAATTTCAGACATCGTTTCATACAATGGGATATATAGACACAATACAGTGCATGAAATCAAATAGCACAGTTGGTCCATTAGGCACATTTCGTTTGAGTTACACAACCTCCAGAGTAAATAAAATGCGCTCATTTGGTATCTTACAAACGTCCGTGATTGTGAATGAGTCTTTGCACTGGGCCTCACTGAAAAAGACTGCGTAATCTGAAATGAGCAAAGACACGCCGCTATCCTTGGGCACGTTAACAGATGCTGCTGATAAACGCGGAAACAACTTTACTGTACGTCTCGGTGCAGAGTGCAGCGAGCTAGCACAGACATCAATGGCCGCATGGCGATGTGTGATGTGGGCAAAGCCATAAAGAAGTGAGCGATTTGAATAGCTGTAGCTGTATCTTTAATTAAAAGCTCATGTGATAGGCTGGGAATGGGTTCTGGTCACTGAGATCTGATAGAGCGGGTGTATTAATTAGTCATGTGAGTGCTGTAGTCAGGCAGTGGGGAGGACGAGGAGAGGGGAGGACGAGGGGGTGGAGAGAGGAGGGATAGGCTTTGGCAATAGAAGAAGATGGATTCATATTAAAAGAGCCGGGACTCAAATTAGTCATGGCCAGTGATGATTTTTAATAAGTCTATGATATGAAAATCGAGAAGGCACTTTTGTTGGTGGATTACTTTTATCTTTTGTAATTCTCAAAGCAAATTACCTGCCTTAAAGTGAGGATTTAGGGTCCAAAATCTTCTTGCTATGCCGTTATTTTGCATGTAACGTTCCACAGTATAGCGCAAAACCCATCTATCTCCATGGAGACAAGCATCACGCCTCCAAATTAATAAAAGGTAGATGTGCCTTAATTCAGTACTATAAGCCTTTTGTGGAAAATTTCAGGCAAAGCAATAACATCATATCTATGGAGGACGAGCAGCTCCACCAGAAAACTTAAATAAATGATCCTAGATTTCCATTACTCTTGATGTAGAAAGTACACATATCACAGTCAATGAGACGGAGTGCAACATTTGAAGGTCCTATATTACTCAAAATTGACTCTTTTGAGCTTTAAGACATGTTAGAAAGCTGTTACTACCTCAAAAATATACCTGGAGTTGTATTTTGTTTCATTCAGGCATGTTTGAGTAACGCCGGTTTACTCGTCTGTCTAGCGTAAACTCAAATTATTGGCAAATTATTCAAAGTTTTCCATTTCAAAGAAGGGATTGTTCGTAAAATATGCAAGGTTTGTTCATTAAACATGATGTCGTTATAACGTAGACCAGGAAACAGCGAAATTTTACCAAGTAGTGCAGAGAACTTTTAAGGTTAGACATCACCTCTCCTGCCAGAAGGTGAGAAGCTAAAACTGCCCCGTACAAAACAGAGACTTTGAAGAAACAGTATGTGTTGGCAATAGACCTAGAGTGGGGAATAGAACAAGAAGTAGGAGGGCTGTTGTAGTTTGAGAGGTTAGAGACAAGCAGCGATTTGTCCATCAGTTTGTCAGGCACTAGAGGAAGATGCCTGCAGATCAGCATTTTAGTCCGGCGAAGGGCGGTCTCCGCAGGGGGCCATTCTTGCAGCATTGGCAAGATGTCCGTCATGTCTTCACGCCGAGATGGACCGCCCCCTCCCTGTAAATAATGGAGATGATCCGACCCGGGCCCACGGTGTATTTATCAACTTATATACAAGATTGCAGTTTAAGGGATTGGAGTCAGCCCCCATCACAGCGTATATTGATTGCATGACCACCGGGTTCTCTAGCCTCATGTCCACCTCGCATTTTTCAGGAAATGATCGCCGCAAAGTGTGCTTACCACTTCACCGATTCAATTTGTGCTCTACCGCAGTGTCAAAGGTAGAGATGAGGTCATTTCCCTTGCTCAATCAACTGCTCCTTCTGTGTTCATCTGGCTGATCAATACCTACTTACGAAGTTTGATCTGCTTTGTGCATGAGATCACAGCCATTTGAATAGCCCGAGAAATTAGTTTTTCCCTCACAAAAGCTTTGCCCTGGAGGCCGCTGTGACACTAGCATACGACGTGCGATAACAGGCTTGGTCATGCTTTATGGATCCGGCGAAGCACGTTTTCCCATGCAACAGAAAGGTGGTAGGTTTAATCTGACATCGCGCGGGCTTTATAGCATTAGCTTCTTATGTCAAAGTGGCACGATATTACCGATTCTATGGCACTGGGCTGAAACAAATTGTGTGTTACTCTTTAGAAAACTAATGGAGGCTTTATCGATTCGAACAAGCCCGGCCACTTGCTTTGTCTCGCTTGTCAGATTGTGTCCAAAGCAATTTCATAAAGATCATTATTTTCTTTCTTGGAATGTCTCGAAGCTAAACAAGATCCTCCTTCGCTCGTTGCTCGCCTTTTGTGCGTCGTACGGCTCCAGCGGCTCTTATGGCCCAATTGAAAATGAATTAGAATAGAATGTCGCATAATGAAAATCACTAGAAAACATTGGCACGTCACATCCGTTTAGCTGGTTGCACTTCGGAATAGATTGCTTGTGGGCCTCCAATTTCTCCTCACTTGCGGAGTAAACGGGCGTAGCTCACTGTAAAGCCGAAGCTATAACATTACAGGGTATAACAAGCAGTGTCACTCATTTAGCGGCTAATACTGTTATCTGGTGCAGGGCGAAAGGTCCTGATGTGGCTGTTAGTCATGGAGCCAGTGAGATAACGCAACACTTATGATCCTCGTCACTGGTGTAATTGATTTAGCCGGCAAGACAAACGCTCCCAACTCTTACTCAATAATTTGTCAGGAATAGCGGTATGTAAAGGTCCTATATTAAGCAAGATTGACTCTTGTGTGCAATAATAAAGGATTACTCAAACATGTGTGACAGCTGAAACAAGTAAACTAAAAACTTTTTGATAGCGTAACATTATTAACATTAAGTCTACAGAGAGAGATTGAAAATATTGTTAAACAAGAGATACCATGTAATTTTGCATTTTATGTTCTGGGTGACATACCTGACAATTATTGTACCAATTTAAGATATATTATGCGCATTTTACTATTGGTTGCAAAAAAACAATAACAGCAAATTGGAAAAGTGTTACATCGCCATCTATAGGTGAATGGAAAAATAGGGTCAAACAAGTGTACACAATGGAAAAAATGACAGCTTCTTTACAGTTAAAAGTGCATCTTTTTGAGCAAAGATGGGGAATGATGAAAAAGTATATGTGCCTTTAACGGCTGTTTTTTATTTATTTTATTCTTATTTAAAATATTCATATAGAAATACATATAGGCTATGACTCTGTCAAGTATGTGAATGTTGAATTGAATGTGAATGTAAACATTTTCTTTA
>KN511334.1:11568-23503 GCA_000787155.1 Scartelaos histophorus
TCCCTACACACTCATTCAAAGACAACATCCGACAGGCTGAAAAACTACAGAACAAATTACACTGAACCTGACAATGCAGTGTTAGTATACTGGGGACAGAACGCATGATAGACAGGACTGTTTAGCATCTGGCAAAACAAAGTGATGTTGAAAGAATTTTATTCTGATTAAAGCACCATTAAAATCATAATTTCAAATGAATATATTTGTGTCATCTCAGGGCTTAGGGACAGGCCCTTTTTCTTCAGTCTTTTCAGCATCTGTGACATTTTGAAACCTCACTCTTGTTTACTCTTCTTGTCTTTTAAGTGCGTGCGTGCATGTGTGTGTATTATACATACACACACATGCACTGTGTGTTAAGAGGCATGAGAGGTTAGAGCAAAGCATGTGACTTTCTGAACCAGATCAACTGGAAGGATTGCTCTGAGTGACTGGCAGCTCCTGAGGCATGTGCTATATAATAATGGCCAACCATGTAATTTTTATGGCCAAGTTTAAAATTAACTTTTGTGAGATTTAAGCCATGTTAGAATATTGTTATCTCCCCAAAAACATACCTGGAGTTTAGTTTCATTATTTCATTCACACATTTTTGAGTAACCCTTTAATATTAGTCTTTTTGCATCATCAAAGCTCAAATTGCGCTCTTCCACCTTGTGATATCGTGTATTGCCAGTTTTCAAGTTAACTGCTACCTTTTACTTTTTGCTTGTATATGGAGTTTAAACACACAATGGGACAGTTCCTGCACTATGATGTGACAGAAGGGGTGTTCAGTAGTTCAATTAGTTCAATCTCTATTAATCACGATACATAAAATTAAATAATTACATGAGTTCCTTTTTAAATTTCATACCAAAAACTGACAAGTAGGGCTAGGTAATCTATAGGAAAAAAAGAATCATGATCAATGTTTTTTGTAGACAGCTCTTCAGTTTGGCATTTCATCCATTTTCTGTCCTTCTTTGAATCATTTCTTTAGAACTACAGTGTAAATGATGTAGACCACTTTTAGACCTGGTTTAGCCCTACATTAGACCTACAATAGGCCTGATTTAGATCTGGTGGTACTCGAAAAGCTAAATCTTTTGTTTGGTGGTACTTTGTATGAAAGGTTTCAGAACCACTGACTTATTACAGTATCAGCCTGTTATTACATTATGGGCTTATTACATTTAAACTTGGCCAAAATGATTATGTTATTGCCCGATGTTACATTACAACACTTAATACTTAGAAAGTTCTCCTCCATGTTTTTAAAGTCTAGCCTGATGATTAAATACACTATGACACATTTACACACTTTTTGCACTTTTGCACCAAAGAATTTTCAAAGTGAATAGCTGTATTGTTTCTGTCTGGGGCTAATGTAAGAAAAACGTTATAGCCACTAAGCTGTCTTCACTCTACTACACTAAACTAAATTTTTTTTTTTTTCAATTGTAGTACATCATTTAAGGGTATAAACAGGAAATACAGATGTTCAGTAGTGTTTTTGACACATTTAACTGCTGCTGTGTAAAAGGCAGTGTGCGGTCCATCCAGGAAATGAGTGTTTCTGCACAGACTGAACACTGATGCTAACCTGAACCATAGACACTACTTGTCTGACCTTAACCTAAACCCAAATCCGCTTTTTAACCCAGATCAAACACACACGCACACACACACGCACACACACACACACACGCACACGCGCGCGCGCGCGCGCACACACACACACACACCTAACATTAAATACATGAGCTCTGCCCTGAGGCAGACTGAGAGGTATGTGGCTGTGACCCCTCCACACACCAGCCACCATTCACCTGATTCACAGAGAAGAGTTCAGAGAAGGGGCGTCACAACCTGACAGAAACATAAACTGGAGTGAAATTCAAACTGCAAACTCAACAGTTAGAAGATAACACTGCATCGCCTGTAACCCACTGAACTATTCTCACAGAAGCATCAAGAGGCCAGCTACACTTTCCTAAGTGAAAGGTGGAGCAGTGGACGACTGACCAGATAGGCCAACCTGCTGGCCCAGCACGGTGGCGTACAGGTGAGTGATGTTGCGGGAGTAGCCTCCAAAGGGCCTCTGTGGGTCGAGAGTGAGGGTGATGGGCACAGAGATGTTGATGGGGCCCTGGTCGTCCAGCAGTAGGGGGCCCTGTGGACTCTGGGGGCTGGGGCGGCTATGCCCGCTGGTCACTACCAGACTCTCAGGGGTGGTTGACTCATTCAGGCCATGTTTGATGGTCTCATTCTCAGACACACACAGGTCCACCTCATTGAAGCGCAGGAGAAACGTGTTCCAGTCCTATACACAGAACACAAGGGTATACAGCCATCAGCAAGGGGTTTTCCCATGTATTTGGGCAAAGTTGCCCAGTACAGAAATATTGTAAAAGCAGCTCTTGAGGTCAGTATATGTCTGCTGTGCGTTGTCTGCATCTAATTCTAAAACTTTTTACTGTCCGTGAAACAAGAAGCGTGTATTAGTATGCTAATTGTTGTTAATTTTACAGTGTTGTGAAAAGGACTAAACTCATGGTCAATATTTAGGATGCTCAGAAAGCTAAGTGAGGAATAGCTTTGAACCAAGTACAACAACTGAGAGTAAATTTGTGATATGGGTTTGCAATGAGCACTCTGAAACAGAATCCTGCTTTTGATGGTCTTTCCTCGAACACTGTCAAGAAAGTAGAAAAGGGAATTTGTAAATATAAAGGTTATTGTATAGCCTTGAGGATACTAATAAAAAGAGCATTTAAATGGTCAGAGTCAGCCTATTATTACAAGAGGGGTCTCCAACCTGTAGCAGAGAGCTACTCGTAGCTCTCTCATAGCAACCCATCCAAGTAGCTTGTTACGGGATTTATATTTGACGTGATATTTGAATGTGCTGAATTAGTTGCCTATTAACATTATACATGTATCATTTTGATGCCTATTATATTTACTCAATTTCTTGTGACTGCTAAAACTAGTAGCTCTCTGGCATTTTCATTTGGTAAAGGTAGGTCATAGGAGGAAAGTGGTTGGAGACCCCTGAATTACAAAGTGTGTTTTCTGTGTAAAAGCTGCTATCCTTCTAGTTTACACCTCTATAAATATGTTCTGAAACATCCCAGTGTGTCAGATACCCTCCCTGTGTCTCTATGGGGTTTTATTCTCTGCAAAAGCTGCCATCCTTGTAGTTTACCTCTACAAACATGGATTGGCTTAGCTGGTCATATCTAAATGTGCTTGTACACAGTGGACTGGGTCTGACCTCGGTGAGCTCTGGAGACTTGATCTCTTTGATCTTGAAGAAGTATCCGATGGTGAGGAATGCAATGGCCAGAGCACTCACACTGACCATGAACAGCACCAGAGGAGGTCGGCTGCTGATGTAAGAGCGCAGATTCTCCACAGGGTTCCACAGGTACACCTACACAACACGGACACTAGGTCTGTAAAAAGTCGAAAATCAGATACAAATCTATACTATATCTAATTTCGACTTAGCCTAGTATGCGACATGATGAATTGTGATTTGACAGTTACACAACATAGGCCTTTTATTCTTTGTTAATAATTAACAAATGATACTTTCCGTTTTCCATTCCAGTGCCACTTAACAAACACCTACAAAATGAAAACAGCTTCCTCCTCCAAAGTTTTAATTCTGCTCCAAGCCATATGCAAATAACAAGTGCATAATGGACATCTGCGTTTCATTTAATTTGGAGCTACTGCACAGACTTGTAAAGGGTCTGATCTCTGAAGACTCAAATGGCCTCTGCCTTCACACTGATGGACTTTCCCGTAAAGGTAAAATGAGCATGGGTGTCCTCCATGTTGGCTCGTGGACACTTGTTTTGCATACATAGAGATGTGATGTTTCATAACCCGCATGGCCACAGAAGCTGCGCGTGAACAACATGGCGTTATACGGACACTGACTTGAACAGCTTGAATCACTGACAGTCCCTCAGTCTTTGGGTCATGTCACACTGTAGTGTTTACACAGTTTCACAAAGCGCAGTGCCATCTCCAAACCTGCCAGACCTGCTGGACGCTTTTACGCTCACGCATTTTACAAGTTAAGTTGTTAGGTACTTTAAAAGGGACTTTACTTTTAGTTAAGGCAAAATGTGGGAATGCGGGGATCATATAAACACATCTTAATATTACTTATAGTCGTAAAAGAGCATTTTATAAAATCCTGCCGCTATCACTTCAAATAGTCCTGACAGAGTTTGGCACCCCGCTGTGCAGTTATACCTGTGCATTAGCATTGGCTACTCCACAAACACCAATGAAGAACGGGAGCTTAAAGTCACACTTCTATGATACAATAATTACAGACACTATTTAATGTGAGAGCTGTCCTCACCATCGTGTCCCGTCCACTGGCGCTAGCGTCAGTTATGTGAAGCGGCGGCCCACAGGGACAGCGCGGCGGCTAGTCCCGATGCTGCTGCTGGAGGACAGGAGCGAGCCTGCGCTGTCCTGCTAGCGGGAGCTGAGTGAGCGGCCCGCACTGGAGCGCAAAGTGCTGGTCAGAGGCTGAAGATAAGAGGCTCCGGGGACAGCCCGTCCCATGCTGCGGACTGCTGCTCCGTGTTAGCCTGTCCACTGTTCCATGTATCGAAAGCACTGTCAGTTTGGCTCTGCTTCCTACTGACGCACTGCGTAGTCCGTGCGCCTGTACGCGTCTCGCTATTCACGCAACACCCGCTCCACAAATGACACGTACGCATCGTGTGCACACGGCGCTGTGCGCACTTTACGTACATGACGAGACAACCTCTGCTTTCATGTTTACAAACGCACGGGCTCATATGCATGGGCTACGGCCACGCACTTTGGAGTGGGCTTCCTTAGAAACAGGCCTATTGTCTGTGCACAAAGTCTACTAATGTAACCCCAGTGACACCTGTCACTACAACTCCTGTGTTTATCAAATCATATATCACATTTATTTATCCTATGCTATGGAACCAGTCCCTGCCCTATGCCCTGATTCTGTTCCATTGGCCCATGTCCTCCGTTTCCCTCACAGGGCTGGATGACCCCTCCCCTGTCCAGGGTTCGGGGTTCAACTGTTAGGATAAATAACTGGCTTAGGTGGTTTGTATAACCACTTCTATTGTTCATTAACGTACCGAGGTCATTTGAAGATATGGGCTATGATTACAGCTGTGAGACTCACAGACAGATGTCAAGACAAATGCAAGATATTAAAATATATCTAATAGTAAACTAACTAAATAGAACAAAAACTACTGATAGGGATGATTGCATGATTTGTTACCCAGATAATATTGCGGATGAAGTCTGATTGGACTGTGCAACATACCCAGAGGTCTGGTTGGCCTGTGCACCAATGAAGAGGCGCCATGTCTAAACCATGGTAGCCTCGCATTATAGTTTGCATATAAAAGTCATTGTTGGCGTAAACATTGGGTCTCTGCATGGGAATGTCAGCATAGACTCCTTGTACAAGTCTGGCTTTCTAATGTTGGAATAAGTAAATAATATAGACTTCACTTATGTTTCAAGTCTATATATGTATATTTTTTCATCTAAGCAGAGACTAACAAAAAGAGAGAAAAAGCTGTTTGCCTCAACACTACAAAAATACACCGAGATGAATTGACTAGAATTCATGAAGGTAGCTGGTGAATTAAATTGAACTCCCTAATTTGGGACCCACTGGTCTGTATAAGCTACACCATTGGAGCTCTTCTTTAACACATGTCTCAACAAGATCCTGACACCTGTTCTTTATTGGGCAAGGGTGGAGTCATGTGTATGTAATTAATGCCTTAATTTACTGTTCATTTGACGGTCTGTATTTATTCACACCATTCCATTTTTTTTTTTTTAAGAATTAGTCTTGTGATATATACCCTGGATAATTAAGAACACGTCACAAGTTGTTTGAAAATAATCGATGACATGCATCACAAGTTAAATGAGTGTTGAATTCACAGATATGCATTAAATCAACTCATAGTGTGATTTTGTAATAATTACTGTCTTGCAATGTACACCCATGATGTCACAAGTTGTTTGAAAAGAATCGGTGATATCACAAGTTAAATGACCGTCTTTGAACGTGTCAGATATCCTATATCCAATATCCAGTATCAAACCAATTCAACCGCGGTGGTTAACCGCTGGTTCGGTTTTGCTTAAGTCCTGACTCAGGTCTGGCTCAGGCTTGGTTCAGTCCTGATTTCGCCTTGGCTCAGTCCTGGTTCCTGGCTGGACTCGGGTGTAATGAGTCTGTCTCGACAGTAGATGGCGGCAGTGCGTGGGTCGTGTCCCTGCAGCAGGAGAAGAGGCAAACAGTGTTTACAGACACAATGGACATGCTCTAGCTTTGACTTTAAAACAGTAGCTTTAGTTTGGACACAGAAAAGTCACTTTTAACAGCACAGCTATTGAAAAGAAGTACAGTTTACTGAGCTTTATCACCTGCATTTGCACAGGACTGTTGACCGCGAAGGATTTTGCAGATAAAGTGAGTAGTTGTTGTCATGTTTGTGCTCCAGGTCTGGGCTGTTAGTTGTTAGCTTGTTAGCTGTTAGCTGTTAGCAGGCTGAGGGGGACAATTTTTATGCAACGTGTCTAACAGAAAGTCACGCAAACACACGGGGGTTATGGGTTTGTGCCCGTCTGTGCGTTCTCCAAAGCTCTAAAGGCACAGACCCGGGCTAGAACCACAGACTGGACCAGACTGGACTTACACACGCCGGGGACACCACCGTAGAATGGCCATTTAACCGGAGTGGAGGGTCCATGTTTTTCATCAGGGCTCAGTGTGTGTTTTTGTGCATTGTCTCTATGGAAAGAGATGAGTGTGCACCTGTGATTTGTGTGATGAGCATCATATCAGAGGTGTAGAAGAGCCAAAAACTGCATTCAAGTAAGAGTAACGACACTTCAAAATAACATTACTTAAGTAGATGTACAAAGTAATAGTCCAAAAAATTACTCTGAAGGAAAAAAAAATTCTACTCAAGTAAGAGTGACTGTTGGGACATCTGATGTATAATTTAAAGTTGATGTATAGTGAAGGACAGATCATCAAATGATGTACAAAATCTGTTACTTTCAAAGGATTGACACAAAATGAGACAAACTAAACCATTTCCAAAGGACCGGCACAAAAAACACAGATGTTCAAATAATTTCAGATTGCCACACAAAGATTTTGTCACTTGTACACTTAAAATGGTTAGAAATGTACTCTGAAAAGTACTTTAACTTTAAACAGTAAAGTAAATGTAATTGAATATATATTACCTACCTTTGATTATTCAAATCTAGTTGGTTTAAACCTAAAAGGACTCTCACTGATCTGAATGGTCACTCTCTAAATGAAGAAGTGCTAGTGCAGCCTCTGTAGCTCAGTGAGGAAATTCTGGAAGTCACATGTGGCATATCCCGTCCATATACTGAGAATGAGACAAACTTGGATGTGTCTCTATCTGCAGGTTAAGCAAAAAAATCCAGGTGAGGAAAAATGTAATAAAATTGCCATTAGGCCTGTTAAGGCACTGGGATCACAGGTTCACTTGTAATTGTAGTAACTTCAAAAAATGTTTGTAAAATTTAAAACTGAGAAACTTACTTTCATTGTGTAAACAGTGATTTTTAAGTAAATGAAGTGAATTAATTAAGTTAATTAAATTAAGTGAATTTTAGTATTTGTTTTTATTTATTTAATTACACTAAAAATATATACAACTACATACCTAATGTGAGCAGACTTGCAACTCCACAAACCTGACTCTTACTTGCCCTGGAGGAGGGCCTCTCCAGTTGTTATTCCTTTGGCTGAAATCTTCCATTGTATGGCATAAAGCATATTTATCTCTATGGACAATGTTCCGAAGTATGATTTTAACTTTCTGTTTCCATGAATTCATGGAGGTGATAATAAGGAAAAATCATGTTTGTGAGATCCTGTGAAGAAACAGGAGTTAGGCTCCTTGAGAGGAGACTGTTCTGTGTTAAGAAGAGGCTTAAAGAGAGTCTGGGCGGCCTTTAGCATTAGTGATCTGTATAGTAATGTATATGTAGATATTTCAGTCTGTAACTGTGTATTTGGAGCTACTGTTAATGAGCTGCTCCCTCTGCTGGTGATGGCTTGTCATTGTTTGTGTTTTAACTGTATTTGAAATGTTCCAAGGGCCGTTTTCTGAAGTCTCTACACATTCTTAGCAGCTGTCATGTTGCCTTTGCCCAGGGACTACACATGAACATGAGCTTGTTGCTAAAGCTGGTCTGTGCAATACATGTATTTTGGAATGTCTCTATCCAAAAATAAATAAATAAATAAATAAATAAAGCATGCAACCTTCTGAATGTCCTGCACTGCAGCTTTAATGTCCTGCAGGAGGAGTTAAAGCAAAAACTAATATTTATGCAGAAAAAAGTACTAGGAATTTAAAAATGTATTAACTAAATCATGAGTTTAATCTGATCTTTTACATGTAATTACTAAAGAATTCTGATGTTTTCTGACACTGTTCCATATAAATCCTTAGTCTATTTCTTTGACTGACTCCCTCCACCAACTGACAGACTGAAGAACTAATGGACTACAACACCACAACTTTTAAGAACTAATTAAATAATGTATTTTTTGTAGTATTCATATCTTTCTTTGGTCTTTTTGTAGGATTCCTTTCATGTGCTGTCCCCCCTGGATGCTGATCAGCAGACGTCCTTCGCAGATTGTCCAAACACTATTCGCACTCCTGAGACCACGTTTAGCTCCTCTGTCCTCACGAACCTGCGTTCAGCCTGTTCAAGTGTTAGCTTCACCTCTGTATTTCACCCTTTTTACATCAGCTCCGCATCCCACCCATCTCTTCCACCTGTCCCCCCTCTTGCCCCAGTCCCCCCAGTGGCCCTCCTCCCTGCTCTCACACCGGACCCTCTCCAGCCCAGCCATGTCGGAGCAGAGGTTCATCGTGGAGTATGCCAAGCGGGGGACGGCAGGATGCAAGAAATGTAAGGACAAAATCGCCAAGGGAGTGGTGCGCATTGGCAAGATTGTGCCCAACCCGTTCAGTGAGTCGGCGGGGGAGATGAAGGAGTGGTACCACGTCAAGTGCATCTTCGAGAAGCTGGAGAGGGCCAGGGCTACCACCAAGAAGATCGAGGACCTCACCGAACTGGAGGGCTGGGAGGAGCTACAGGACGAAGACAAGGAGATCATCAACAAACACGTGGCAGGTGAAGACTGGCATAAATTGGTGTTTTTACAGGAGGGAATAAAGGCTAGCATTAAAGGGGCATTTATACAGGAGGGAATAAATGCTGTCTTTAAAGCAGAGTTTAGCAGAGTTTAGATTCATTTTATGGTCCATGGACATTTTGTGTTTTGTTTTTCAGACTTGATGACAAAAATTAATGCCAGTCCAAAGAAGAAAGTCCAGGCCAAGCTAAACACCAGTGGTCAGCTCACATCGCCCCCTGCTGCTGACCTGATCTCCAATGCCCCACGCAAGTTCTCTGGATTCACTGGTAACTCATGGATCACAAACTCTTTATTTAGCCTTCAAATACCCACACAAAGTCTGTGAACAATGGCTACCCAACACATTTTACCAGTGCCCACTGGTCCAGTGCACTCAGTCTGAGACTCTCTTTTTATTTGGTTATTAAAATCCAACTGTTGATGCAGAAAGCTTTTTTCCTTGTTAGTGATGAGACACTCCACCTGCAGCTCAGTGAGTGTTCTGCACTCCTCTGTAGCACTGGAGTGCAAACTGGTGTTTGCACTCCAAGATAAAAGCCTGTTATATGTATGTGTAGCACCAAGAGAGATCAGGGGGCAGGCTACCTGGGCCCTTCCCCTACTTTCTGAGGCTCAGCTGGTGAGATGGAAATGGGAAATGTGTTTGAAACACAGCAGATGGTCACCATGTACATGGTGCTGTACATTGTACTGTACATGAACTCAGATTTGAAGTCTCTGGATAATTATTCCTTTTAATAATGAACATTATATGTACTGTACAAATGTAAATAATCTTTTTAATATATTTATTATGCATGTTTTAGTATTTAGTAAGTATTTTATTTATTTTGTATATACACTGACATCCTTTGCATATTTTCAACACTAGTGTTACATAATATGTTGTTTTGTCCCTTTGTGCAGCAGCTAAAGCGGGCACCTTGTCCGTCAGCCCAGGGCCCTCTAGCTCCGCCCCCTCGACTCAGGGCAGTGCTTTGTCTGCCCACCTGTGTGACCCTGCCCACAAGGACTGCCTCCTCAGAGAGTTCCGCAAACTGTGCGCACTGGTGGCTGAGAACGCCAGCTATAACAGCAAAACACAGATCATTGAGAGGTTCTTGAAGAAGGGCTCTGGAGGAGGTAAGAGACAGGCCTTTCAAAGTCAATTTAGCCACTTAAATCTATTAATCTGTTATTCATATAATATCTTCTACTAAGTGTCTAATAGTATAAAGCTAGCAAAGGTTCATTTCTGCTGACTTTGGTGACTTTTTTAGTATAGGTTGATTGCTCAAATTAGTATCTAGTTTCAATTCTAGTTTTAGTATATAGTATCCGATTTTTCATACTTTTGATAACCTTTTTGTCAAGTCAAGTAAGAAAATGCCAAATAGCTTAAATGTTTACTGTTCAAACTCCATTATTGAAAATGAATTCTGACATCCTTGCAACACTTGATATTAGGGGTGTAATGGTACATGTATTACGTTTGGTTATGTACAGGCATGTGCATGAGTGAGTTCCTGCAATTTATGTGTATTTACATTCTGCCAGAACATGCGCAGCTACACGGAGGCTCAGCTTCTCCAACGTGGTATATGCACAGAACAGGCCTCCCTCTGCCACAGAAAGAACACGAAAAATCCACTGAGTTGTGTCCTTTAGTCCCACAGAAGCAGCATCAGCGCAAAAGGAGCTAGCTTTTTTTTTCGGCGCTAGCTTATTTTTCGGCGCTTATCATTTATGCAAATTAGCCATGCGGTTTTAAGTTTCGTTTCTGTAAAACGTAAACTAATGTGCTCAAAGCTGCATTAAACACATTGTAATATAAAACGGGCTAATGTGGCTCATATGTGGGTTATATGTTGTAGAGATGAGTTTATTTATGCAAAGTATTTCAATTAATTATCTGATGCAGTGTAAAACTTGTTTTTACAGTGTAAAAAAAGTTCTTATGTTCTTATGAAGTATGAATGGGCCTTCCTGGCTTTACTTTTTGAAAAGTTTTGTTTGCAAGGAATATATTTTTATAATATTTCATACATTTGTTGCTTATTTGAGAACATTTTATTTAACTTATTAGTATTACCAAGGAGCACTTTGCATTTATTTTATTTTCCCTTTTGTATAATGTTAAAACAAATTGTTTTAATAAACACACAAATAAACAACAGGCAAATGGTTTTGCATTTTGTTCCCAAACTGTACCAAAAATTAACCGAACTGTGACCTCAAAACAGAGGTACATACCGAGCCAAGATTTTTGTGTACTGTTACACCCCTACTTGATATTCTATGCCTAGAGTGTTTTCTGCATTGTATTGGGATAAACCGTGATGTATTGGAACAATATATCACTAATATCAATGAGTGCATGCTTTAACCACAATCTACAGTGACCTAGAATTCTCCAGAGGGAGACTCCAGTCCTTATGCCTGTGTGTGTGTGAGAGCAGATAAGTTCCATGGGGACCTGTTCCTCACGGTGAAGCTGCTGCTGCCTGGAGTGGTAAAGAGCGTGTACAACCTCAACGACAAACAGATCGTCAAACTCTTCAGCCGCATCTTCAGATGTAATCAGGAGGAGATGGTGCGCGATCTAGAGCAGGTATCTCATAACATTACTCTTACAGTTAAACTACTGTAGTGTTCTTTGGAAGAGTATGGTAAAGCATGCTGCCTTGGCTGGCCAGGCAA
>JACN01115923.1:0-13414 GCA_000787155.1 Scartelaos histophorus
ATGAGTTTGACACCCCTGCTCTATACAGTATTTAAGAGGTAACTACAACTATCAATTATTTCTGAGAGTCCACACTTCACTGTGATTGGTCAAATCAACCTGTCACTCAGTCGGACCATAACACATGCTGATTGGTTGGACGAGTGTGTGGAGAAATCTGTCTGTTTTTGAGCACAGACTGATGTACGATATGACGTTACTACCAAAGTACGCCTGAGTCACCACAATAGTAGTTTGTGATGACGCATTCACCATCTACCCCCACTGCTTTAACCGACGAGTTAAAAGATCTCCTAAGATAGCTTTAATGAATACACATACGGTTGGAATTTATAGAGAAAGCACAGACAATCCCGTGTGAGAACCTAAACAAGCGTTGCCACAGATTGCTGCAGATTGCCGGCTGTCCAGCTTGAATGGCAAATAAATAACAGTGATCAAACATGGCGCCTGCTAATAGCACCTCTGCCGCTGTCTGCTGACCACCGGCCAATCAGACGCCAAAGTTTGTTTAAGAGAAGAGACACATTATAAAGGCTTAGCTCCTCTCAAGTGCAATAAAATCAGTGCGGTGTAATTGCGACGGTGGAGCTGTGATATAATGGGAGAAGACTGCAGCGGTCTGTGGTTATTACAGCAGTTAGGGAGTTATAGACGGTTATGATTGAACAAATGCAGGAAGATGGCAATAGTTTTGTCTCTTTAATTAACGTCTTTAAGCCAAACTTTTGGAGTGCTTAGAAGCTAGCGTTAAGTATTGTTTTTATTGTTGTAGAAAAGACTCATTTCAGCTTTAATCTTTCTTATCTTAAAGGGGCACTGTTCAAGAAGATGGTACGCTACCTATCCTTTCCTTGTTATGTTTCACAGTAAAGCATTCAGCTTATCTATAAAGCATTTGTTTCATTTTGATGAATTCAAAAAGACCACAGTGAGCAGGGTCGTCAGATCTGCCCTGCTTCATGCCTCCTTGGAGATAAATCAGTTGAATGACATATTGTGGAACATTTCAGACAAAACAATAACATCTCCATGGAGACAAGAAGGTAGGGGTCCCTCAACCAAAAATGAAGCGAAGATGAGTTTGGTCAAATTCACATTTAACTGTAGACATTATGAAAGTCAAAAACAAAATGCACATTATCAGAGGCTCTTTGATTAAATTTGATGCAACATACACAAAACTGATCTATATTTAATACATTAACAAACAAAGGTTATTCTGAAATGATTGCGTCCATAGTTTTCATGCAAGGTAGGTCAAATGAAATGTCCCTAAGCAGTCTAGATTTCCAAATCAGCAAAAACAGAACACTGCATCAGCAAATGCTTTTGATGAATGAATGAATTCATTAATATTCATGCTCAGCTCAATTACTAGCTACTCAAGCGTGGTACAATTCTGCCATAATCACACCATATTTAGTATGCTAATTTCCACTCTGCAGCATGCATACTTCATTCACTAATGTGTGGGTATGTATATGCTAACTTTGTCCATTATGAACTAGAATGAAAATCTTTATTTATTTCAAACAAGAAAAACCCATTCATAACAACATGTATTGTAGCACTGGTCCATATGCTCACCCTTCATGAAAACTGCAATCAAATATTATATAACTCGTAATTACATTCAAGACAACTATTTTCATCATTTGTATTTGTTGGGCGCAGTCAAAGATTTTTTCCTGTCTTAAAAACTTTAAAAACAGAATAAATTAATTTTAAAGAGTTTGCAGTGGTTCAGCGTTATTCCTCACTGACCTTATGCGGTCCGATTATCTTAATTATTCACCCCGATAAGCTCTCAAAGG
Source organism: Scartelaos histophorus (assembly GCA_000787155.1). NCBI lineage: Eukaryota > Metazoa > Chordata > Actinopteri > Gobiiformes > Gobiidae > Scartelaos > Scartelaos histophorus. The sequence goes on from JACN01115923.1 coordinate 1,818, forward strand.
CTCTCTCTCAAAAGTCTCAAAGTATATTCAAATTTCTACATCAACAAGAATTTAAATTTGTATTAGTTCAAACCGAAATGAAAAAGTTTTTACAAGTCAAACTCACACTTGCTCAATCTCCTTTCTCGTCTATACCCAATGCAATTCCCTCCGTCTTTTTACCCATGCCTAGACTTCCTATGCCTGACAAAAGCCTCCGATGCAGAGCAGAACTGTCATGGCCGCCCTTTCTACCTCCCTTCCGCCGTCTTTCTCTCCACTTGTTTTCACCTCGGGCAGTCAACTGTGCAGAGAGCGTTTTTCTACACTTCTGTATTTACCGGCCTCTCACACATGTCGCTGCCACAGGTTTGTAGGTCAGCTGACATCCTATTTCTCAGTCCATTCATACGCAGAGCATTTTCCAAAGCTCTTCTGATGAGATTTCGAAAAGATTTATTAAAGTGGTACATGCGGTATTCATTAAGAGGATTCTGCAAGTACCTTATAGGAATTTGAGGACATTACGGTGAGGGTTAGAGTAAAGGTATTTTTGGATGGAACATGACCTAATGAAAATTATCAATAAATAGATAAAAACACTGCAAATAGAGCTGGGGTCTGGACATATGTGGGACAGTGTGATTGGTCTAATAGGTATCTACTCTTCAAACTCGGCTCCCGCAGGCAAGTATTTGTGATCAGAAACACCTGGCTGTAATCAGGGCAGTTCTACGTGATGTCAGATAGTACTTAGTGACCACTTGAAACGACACTTGCTTAGTTTTTGATTGTTTTTCAACACAAATTCAAAGCTGCAAATGTACCTAGATTGCATAAGTATAAGAAAAGAGAAAGGTTAATCAGCTCAAAAGTACCATTACTCCAATAAAAGTTATTGTTATGTAAATTGCTATGTGTATTTTTTATTTTAGATCATTTGTTAATTATTTTAATATTTTTAATTTTGTTTCTTTTTGCCCCAATTAAGCTATTGCATCAAAGCAATTGTTTTTGTGAATGGAAAGTTGATCAAAGTCATGAAACAAATGAGGCTAATTGTAATTTGGGACTTGCAAGCAAAACGCAATTACTGCTTTTTTGTCATTTTGAAATGTAATAATATCGTGATAGTGTTGATTGTATAGTAATTAATGACAATTAATATGATTGTACTGTTGGCTTTGAATGCAGAGAAAATATTGTAAATTGCAAACCAAACTTTGATCAGGATGATCAAATGGATGACGTCCGCATCCGTAAGTTTTTATTGTTTGTTTGTTTTAAGGATTGGCTCCTCTAACTATAACTATAACTAACCATATTAATAAACCAATAATTACAGAGATAAATAGCGAGTTTTTAAATAATTGTATGCATATCTTTCATTGCAAATTAAAAGCCCAGTCAAAAGTCATACATTTAAAGTAAAGTTTTCCTCTTATTGAAAACCTCATGTCATTTGCACAAAGCCTCCCGTCATGTTTAATGCATGAATCAATAATGAAAGGAATCGCTATCTGCCGCCTGTATGGATTAGACTATTTTCTGCCAAACGCCGTGCCGTCTTGCGATCATATGAAATCTAATATGAAATCGTTCTGAATACACAAAGCAGAGGAGAAGAGGAGCAACTCTGCAACTCTTGTCTGAGAACTGAAAAGAAACCCGAAGCCAGTGCTGTTCTTTCCCTCCCCGAACGACAATTAGTGCTAATCATCTGCTAGCTTCGCCTTCCTCTCCCTCATCAGTTCTACATTTCCACTCTTCCTCACGGCGCCCCCTGCCTTACAGAGCCGGTAACCAAAACAGCACCATCAAAAACCCGGAGGTGTCACCGAGCTTTTCATTATTCAAAGTCACCCTTCCACTCTCCTTCATCCTGGTACTTTTTTTTTTTTTGAGTTCCCAGCGTGCCGTGGATTTATTAGGAGGTATTACGGAGAGGTCCTGCCGGTATTGTGCTCACAGCCTTATGGTTACAAAGCGGGAGGTAGAAGGAGCGAGGATAAGGGGAAAAGGCCTGGGAAAAAGAGCAGTATAACAGATACAGAGACAGGAGGCGCAGTGGGCAGCACAACAGGACAGGAAGGAGAGAGGTGGCCGTGCTGGAGAATGCATTTATCAGCTGTTGCAACGAGGCACACAGCGAGGCTCCAGTGATGTAAGGCCCCGAGTTTTGACTGTAATACAACTGTGAATGTGGGACTGAAAGTTTTCCAAGATAAATTTCTCTTTTGTCCAAATGTCTTTTTTTTTCTAACGCTTGAAAAATAATTTACAAAATAGGGAGATCATTGGGTAGGGGTGTTGATAGGTGCAATATTATTGATCATTTCAGAAAAACACTACTAAAATAGATATAAACAATTTCTACATCAGCTGACAAATTCAACTTGGACATTTAGCCCAGTTGAAAAAATTATTAAAACTTTTTAATTACTATTATTCTAAATTCTATTACTGTTATTCCCCAATTTGAGTCATTTATCAAGTTTGTATCAATCGCGCTAGTCATTAGCTTGACTATCCTTTCTATTAATTTACTCAACAGAAACAGTTAAAAATGTGAGCTGTGAACTGAAGCCTTTGTTCATTATTCATTTGAATTAAATACAGCTTTGTAATGTTTTTAGACAAAGACGAATAAATTGTTTAGAAATTTTAATCAAACACGTCAAATATTGCATGAAAACATCCAACAACTTTGTACTATGAAAGTTTTATAATACTAGTCAACATTAGTCACATGCTACAAAACTTAGTGTTTTGCCATAATGTTGAAAAATTGATTATTAATATTAGTATAGCTCTAGTAAATGTATGTGAGTGGAAACCTTTACCACCTGTACTAAAAATCCGAAATCCAACATAACATAACAAAACTATATTCAAGCTGCACAGAACTTGTACAGTTTTCCAACATACAAAAATGTCTCATCTTATTTCATTTTTTAAAACTTCCTAAATCCAGCCATCAGCAGTTGCGGCAAAGCCAAAATTTGCTGTTTATTCCAAATCCGTTTTCATTTGACCCAGATTAGTGTGCACAGAGGACCCCGCCCCTCACATAACTACATATCCCCCAGTGCGGCAGCCGTGCGATTATCTGTCACTGTAGCCATGTGTGTGAGCAATCGCTAAGGGTCAAAGGTCGCTCACTGGAGAATACAGCGCTCACGCATCATGCTAGCAGCGACACAGGCCTTAGCTAAGCCCTTCAGTCCCCATATTGGGCAGAACAAAGAATCCAGCCTAGAGTCGTTCAAACCCCATCAGGACTGTTCTTTTTGTTGCACACTTATCGGACGGCTGCTGAATGGAATTTGCTAATAGAATTATGACAAGTGAGTGAAAGGGGAAGAGAAAGGCGTCCATGTTTCTGCGGAGAGGAGATTCGCTAACATGTGTTGTAGCTATTGTGCTAAAAGATGCGTCAATAAGAACACAGCTGACACTGAATGAACTCGCAGACACAGGCTAAGAGCACCCGAGGGATCCCGGTCTGTAATCGAGAAATGGGTACAAGGAAGGAAGGAAGGAGGAAGTCATGCACAATTTAAATCCACAACACACACAGCTGAAAATGTAAAATTATGAATGTCCTTACACATGATACTACTTTAACAAAGAAAACGCTGAGACCACAATATTAAAATGATGACTTCCTGGTTGAGTAGATACTTGATATGGTTATTTATTTCAATCGTTTTTAGATTTGTATGGTAGTATGAGAAGCCATATTGGGAAAAGGAATTTATTTACAGACAAAATAGCAAAATATAACGGATTAATATGAACATTTTAAGACCAAAATGACTTACTGCAGCAGTTACAGAGAGCATGTTGAAAGTTTTTCTATGTAAAGTGAACTGGAGCCAGAGGTAATGGAGCGCACCTATTAGCAGGGTTGCTATGTCCGTTTACAGTCTATGGTTGCTAATCACTAGTTCATATTATATTCTTCTGTAGAAACAACTGTTCAAGCCTTGGCCACTTTTTACTCTTTTACACCACCTTGGCTCCATAATATGCCTATTAAAGACCCCACTTTACAATATGCAGCATAGCGATACCCATGTACTGCAAGTGTATGATACAGTAGCAGTGATCAGTGCACTCTGAGGTGTGTAAAAACAGCTGAACAAGCCCACAGCGTCACACTGGGGTCAATCAGATCAGCAGCACGACTCCAGCCACAGTAATAGTTTCTCCTCCACTGTGCCTGCGTCGCACCTTATTAACTCGCTCGTAAAATACCAGAGGTCATTTCAAATACGTCCACATGGGAACCGGCGCGAGACCGTTTGGAGCTAGCATTAGCATTAACATTTTCATTAAACAAAGTATTAGGCATATCTAAATGTTTCAATAAAGCAGGTTGATATTGCACTTCTAAAAGAGATGACCTAGCCAGCTTGTAATGAATAGATAGCTTTTGACTTGTTTCTAAGCGGACAATTTTAAAAAGTAATTTGTGCGTCGCATTGTGTTCTATTTATCCTTGTTATAATGTGGCTAGCCTAGCGCACAGTGCTACGTCAGTCTTGTGTTACTCATGTTGACTTGTAAACGGCTCCGCTGGGCACTGATTCCAATAGTGAAGAGAATGGCGAACAGCATGTCTGAGCTCCCAAAACACAAGCTGGTTTTATATGACTCACTGAGGCCCCAAGGGACAAACCGCATACGGAAAATTGGAAATTAACTTATGCTAACGTTTCAAGGAGCTAATCACATTGCTTGATATTAGCCTGATGGGAACAAGCAAACAAGGGTTGGTTTTCAGTATAGAAATGACATTGGGGTAGAAGAAAATGCTATACTCAGGTCTAGAGAATGAGCTACTTAAGCTAAATAGGCCTATATGTGGAATGGGACAAAAGTAAGTCTTTTAATGGAATCTATTTTGAGAATGTTTTGAGCAACTTAAAGGGTTCATATCACATTATTTTCTGATCTATGTTATAATGTTGTTTTCTCACCACAAACATAACTGGAGCTATGTTTTGTTTCATTCACACGTTTGACACAAAAAATCTGCATATTTAGGCTTTGTTACATCTTCACTAGAATCATTTGCATAATTAGAGCCCTGGAATTGTCAATCTCTGCTGACCTAAGAGTAAAAGGTATCTGTTGGTAACTACTACTTCATGACATCACGAGAGGGAAAACCATACTGAGCTTTGGAAATAGACAGACTAATAAAGGGTATTTCAAACATGTGTGAATGAAACAAAACATAACTTCAGGTATTTTCAATGAGGTGACAACATTAATAATAAGACTTAAAGCTCTTAATGGTCCATTTTGTGTAATATAGGATCCATAATAGTAAAACTTAATCATATATTATGAAAATTTAAGTCATGCGTATGTAATATGTATGTATGTATGTTTAGCACTGTAATATTTAACACTGTCTTTAAATAGTACTCTCAGCTATTGGCTATATTCATACATAGATGTCACAGTACACATTGTGAACCTGCAAACAGAAATAGGTAAAGGAGCACATCGAGATAGCATCAGTGAAGAGCAGCGTCTTGGAGGATTAAAGCGTACACATGTGACGTGTGCCTAGAGCTGGTTTATGATTGCATCACACAGGCGCCCCCAGCATTTCAGCGTGCTCCAAAAAACACAGTAAGTATGGCCTGGCTACATGGTGATGCCATGACTGCCTTTGATTGGGTTGAAGTTATATCTCTCCTCTTCTGCTCTTGCAGTTGTAAAACTTAGTTGGAGAAACAAGCTTTGCAGCGATTAGATTTGTGATTTTTGTTTTAATCGAATTCACCTTTTAAACACACCCATAAGAATGAACAAGACTGAAATACAAACTAAAAAACTATAAATGAGAATTGCTTTTCAGAACATGTTTATAGGATTTAAATCTAAACTACTGGGATACCCGTTTTTATCCAGAAGGACTGGATATTTTGTTGTTTGTGGAGGAATTTGTGGAGGCAAATATCATTGTGTCCTTAGGCAAGACACTTCACCCACATTGCTTAGTAAGAAAGTGGTGTGTGCGCGTGAGTGTTGGTCAGAGGGGACAATGGTGCAGATCTTGCTTGGTGCCAATCTGCACATATCCCCTGGCCATAGTAGTATCTTACTACCACCAAGTGTAGAGTGAATGAATAATGCACTGCACTGCTCTGGGTGTCTTAAAAGGAACTGTATTCATCTATTTATTGATAATTACTTAAAAAATTGCAGCATTTACATTTTGCTATTTGCGACCATTCAAATTTTGATTTTGATTCAATGGTGATTAAGCTCGCAACTCCACCTAGCATCCTAATTATTCACCACAATGAGTTTATAAGCATGTTTCACAACTTTCAAAGGCCAGAGCAGAGTTTTGACAATAGCTCCTTAACGCCGACTGTCATAAATATGCAACAGACTATTTGGATCAAGATATAAGTTGAGATAGCAGCTGTATTCCCCCAGTGCCTGTTAGTGCATATGCAGTATGTTCTTAGGACCCTTTGGCAAGCACTTGTTTCTAGTCTCAAATTAGCAACATACCCAAGTTTCTATTTATATTTTTTGCTATAATCAAATTAATAATCTCAATTTAATTGAGGTGTTAAGGGGTTAAAATAACACTAACATGCTATTATAATTAGATGTAGACAGCACACAGCAGTCTCATTTTGATCATACACTCCCCTATAGCTTCTATATGTGCTCTAAATAGCACAGTAAATAAGGCCTGGCTACACGGTGATGCTATGGGATTGCCTTTGATTGGACAGAAGTCATGGCTCCGCTCTTCTTGTCTTTCATGTGGGCTACATTAGTGACAGGAGAGTAATCAAAGTTGCCATTAAAGCTCCTCCATTTCCTGTGCTGTTGTCATGCAGGGCCACGGGGCAGGCTGGGCTCGTGGACAGGCTACAGAGTAAGTGGAGGGGGCTAGCTACAACTATCAGGCTAATGGATTTCCCTCATTTCCTGTGGCTTTGGACTTGAAAGAGGAAAAATCCAGAGCACAGCGGTAATGGTAAGAGCAGTGATTTGTTATGACCGCTAGTTAGGAGACAATACGGGCTATCTTTTAATCAACATTAGCCAAAGGAAGAAGGCTGTTTAATGTGGCACATCGGCCAATTGTGGGCAGTGGGAAACCTCTCTAAGTGCAGCAATATGGGAATCCCTGCTTAGGCAATTTTGGTAAAAATACAGGATACAACGATTAAGCTTTTTCTGTTCTGATACTCGATATAAACCGATACCAGTGCAGAGCCTGAAAACACAATTTATTTAAATACAAGTAATAAATAAATACAAAACTGAACCAAATGTGTTGTGTAGCTGTTATTTATCTCACAATTTCAAACATTACAGCTCTTATTACATTGATTTACTATATCCAACCAGGATATCGGCTGAACCAATATTTGGATGCCAATATGCACTAGCAAATTTTTCAGTATCGGTGAATTTAATATAAATTCCTTATAAGAAATTGACCAAATTAAAATTAAATCTTTTGAAGCTGATACCCATGAATACTGGCTCCACTGAACTTTCAAAACACAATTGGTTTGACTGATTTCTTTACGCCACTTTAAATCCATTCATCTAGAATTTTGCTTTGAGACTCCTGCATTTGTAGTTGAAATCAAACTTTTCATTTATCACACATTCCTTTCATAGACTCGAATTGCACGCAACAAAGCCAAAATGTGTTTAAAAATGTCTATGAGCTGACAAAATGAAAGGTATTTAAAGGCATTATTAAAGCAGCCTTTTATATGAGGATGAAGAGGCTCCTCTTGGGCTGCTTCATTTTGTCTACCTCCCACGTTGTCTGTCTCTGAGTCACGCCACAGCACCACTATAAAAAAGCTATCTTGTGGCTACCGCGCACGCTTTCATTTAAGTCCATCTCCCCTCCATACCACTTTAAAAAACTACCCTCCAACAAATCTGATAACAGGTCAAGTCTCTTCTCTTAAAAAGCTACACTTTTTTAAGGAGGGTCCGGCACTTATTGTCTCTGCAATGACGCTATTGCCCTCATCTTGATGATGACAAGTACATCACACTATGAGGCCGCATTTCAAATAGGAAGTGAGCACTTTAGTCTTAAAATGTTGGTATTAACCCAGTCTACATGATCCCAGTGTCACTCCAAATTTGCTCCTAAAGCTGCTAATCTCATGAGTTTCATTTGACCGGAGCCGAACACTATGTTCCACTTCTTTAAACTTGTATGATAGATACACATAATTCCAAACTGTGGAACAATCAAAGCTAAGCAATGACATCACCATGGAAACAAGAAAGTGGCAGATCCTCCACCAGAAAAGTTACGCAGTGCTCCTTTAACATGGTCGGTGCAAATCTGACAGCAATTAGCAGACACCTCCTCCCTTAAATTCTTTCATGTCTGGAAAGAAATTTATTGTGGAGACAATTAGACAAATTATACACTTTGCTGGTTGGTTAAGAAGGCAGTGGCACGGTGGGTTTTACAGGATTGGTCTTGTGAAAGCCCCTGTGTTCTGTCTGCACATTTGAGTCACATGCATCTTGCAAAAGGAGAGGGAATATTGCTACATGGATGTGATTTAGCAACATGGAGCGGGTAGGCGTGTTAGCGTGTCTGATTTATGACATACAAATCTGCCTGGATCATGGTTTCACACTGCACAGCTAAAGTCATACTTACTTGGCGACAGAGAGAGACAGAGAGAGAGGTAGGCAGGAAAACACTGGTGCACTTCAGCTGGAGATTATAATACGCTGGTAGCAACATGGGCTCCTCATTAATTGTTACCAAAACAGGATAATAGCAGGACGTAAAAGGAGCTGGAGTGGTACTGCTTAAAGGCACTGGGCCTTATTTTTTTCTACTAGGACTAGTTTTAATTTTTCGCAGCAGTCCAAACTTTTTCCTCATTCCTAGAATGCCAATTATTTACTGCTATGACTTGACAAGCTTGTTTCACAACTATCAGAAGTCCAAGAAGCTGTCATGCCACAACTAAGAAGAATTAGCATGCTAACCACACTGCCCACTACATTCAATTCTTTTTTCTCAATTATTAAATAATTAGTAACTGCAGTAATATTTGTGACAGCAGCAATAGCAGTGATAGTAGACTGTAAGTAGTTGTGGGAGCAGCAGTACAGTACAGTATTATTGGTCATATAACCCTTTAGAAAATTGTACACTAAAATTACACTACTCTGTCTATTTTAGCAATTGAGTACTACCTTCAAAATAATAAAACCCTGAAAAGCTTATATTGTTGATAAAAAATAGAGGAATTGAAGAGGCCTGATGACGGATGATAGAGCTGGAGGTCTGCTGAGTGACTGCTGCCAGGCCCTGTGGCGTGGACAAATCCCCGGGCCTGTCTGCTAAATTGGTGGGTGGGGAACACAGTGGCTGTTGATAAGCAGATAGAAAACAGAGCTCCAAGCCTGTAAATACACTATAAATACACATAGGGAAACAGTGGAGCCAAACAGGGCAGAGGAATATCAGGACAGATGAGTGCAGTGGAAAAATGGGTTTCCTACGCATCAGTGCTACTAGTGTTTATAGCGAAGATGGAATTAAGTAGTAAAAACAAATGTATCCTAGAGCGAACCTATGCCGGCTGCAGTACAGTAGTGACTTTATTGGATTTTCTGGCTGGGTTGTTACATTATAAAGATGTACTAGCTTGAACTAATAGCTATGGTGGGTGCAATTTAAACGGATTTAAGGCATTTTCTACCGTAATTATTGGACAACAATATTCATGACTTTCAGTAACATTTTGAGTAGGGATGCACCGATATTGATACTGGTGTTGAAAATTGCTCCATATCGGTCCAGCCAATGTCATAGTTGGGTCTTTAATTGAATGTAATGAGACTAGATAACCTCATTGCACAATAAAATGCACAATGAGACTGACTTATGTACTTCTAATCCCAGGAGATCTCATAATATTTGAGCTTGAATTCATACAAAGCTGTTTAGTTGCTACTTGCAGGATAAATACGATACATAACATCATTGGAACAAATTTATTGACTATGTTTTGAGAGAAAAAAAATCTGTTTTCAATCACTACACTGGTATCAGTTAATATCAGATCTCGGCAGATACTTACATATTGAAAACTGTATTGGAAATGAAGAAGCTAGATCGGCGCATCCCTAATTTTGAGGACTTTGACCATTCAAAAGATATATTTTGCTTTAAGTTGTTAACTGCTGGCAACTGCTACTTTTTCATCTTTCTGAAACCAATGGAAACATTTTAACAATATACTCCATTTTCTTTGAATGATAAAAATGTGTGATAATGAGAACATTTGATTTCATCCTGGGTTTTTTTCAAATGAATGTGTCCCTACTAGGCTAAGTTATATTCTGAAAGTGTAAACGTATTGCAGATCCTTTTGAGAATTACACCCTTTACCTTTAAATCAATCCTAAATGTCAAATCAATAGCGTCACAAAAAACATAATCTTGCCACAAATAGTTGGCTGGGGATGACAGCTGCTACTCTGTGAACAACTGCATCAGTTTTCTATAGGTGACTACCTGTGTTCTTATATGCAGCACCTATAAATACACTGCACCCTGGAGCTATGTGCAGAACTAGCAGGAACACACAAGAAGATGAGTAGAGGAGCCAGGACTTCTATAGAAATGTGAAATTTGCACTTAAAAAACATACCAGGCATAGTTTGTGTTTCAATTGTTTCAGTCACCCAAGTCATTTTTGAAACTTTTGGTACCTAACTTAATTTTTTGTGTGTGTTTTTTCTTCCCCATGGACTATATTGTAAAAGCAGAATATAAAAAAATCAGGTACTACAACTTGAAGAGCAACACAAGATTTCCTGTATAATCGCCATATTAGCATACGTTACTCTCCTTAATACATATATATATATATATACATATTATGTTCTACAATGAATTACAAAGACAAAGACATTGCAGTTGAAGCAAAATTGCAATTTAAAGGAGCACTGTAGTTGTCTGCAATTTGATTTTTACCCCTAAATCTTGAAACCCTACACAATGCCTTTAAGAAGCAATACAAAAGCCTCAGTGTAGACTTTTGTTGTGGAAAAATTGTGGTGTTATTGCATTGTGCCTCCATTGAGAAAAATAGAATAGTGACCTTGTTAAGCTTTTATAGGGAATGTCTCTGAGGCTTTATGGGCTGGAGAAAAACAAGTTTTGCAAGAGCGGGAACAATAAAGACGGATTCAGATTTTCCAAAGATGTGAGGGCGGGATGCACTTTTCCAGTTGCATTTCGCTATCACAGAGGGAAATTTGAAGTAGAAGTAGAGTATTTCTGGTTTGGGGAGTGGAGATTGAGAGGTGTGGCCTGAGGCAGGATGGAGTGATGGTGAAAAAACATGTTAGGGAAAAGAAAGGGGACAGGAAATAGCCTTCGGATGGCATGAATGCAGGAGAGGAGGGAGAGAAGAGGCTTTATAGAATGAGAAAAGAAGCCAGTGGCAAAGAGTGACAGCTAATCTAGAATGGTTAAAGGAAAGGAGGTGACATGGCCATTTTGGGGGAATGCTATGTTTTTGTGCTTGCAGTTTAAAAAAATAAAAAATAAAAAAAAA
>JACN01125804.1:0-12525 GCA_000787155.1 Scartelaos histophorus
ATAATAATAATAAATAATATAATAATTTGAAATGTAAATTAATATTGTAATAAAGAAGTTCTAGGGTCTAGTCAGTTATTTATCATATGACTAACTATTGTGCAGGCTTGGGCCAAAATGCATAACTCAATTCTGCATAATATTAACTATATTTCTTTATAATAAGCCGTAAATATCATAGTATCATAGTTTTGACACACTTGCAGGAGTTTATGTTATGACTAAACAATGACAAAGTGATGTTGCCTTATAAAAATGTCATTAAAAACACCTCAATAATAGAAGCAATGCAGCTTTAGTCCATGCATGAGACAATATTATAAAACATGTTTGATTTTGTATTTCCAAATGAGCTTAAACAGGCTTTTCAGAGTCAACCAAAGGACCGTATTTGGCCCAGGAGCAAAAAAAACGAAGAAAAAGTGGTTCTTGCCCCCATCTGAGAATATGACATCATCCTATATCTGAAGACCACCAATAGGGAGATCCATATAGGTCAATAATGGTGTGATCATACATTCTGGACGGCCCGGGTCTAGCCACACACAGACATGAAAATGACAAGGGAAAACAGACTACAGACCACAGTGCAGCAAATCCCCACTGGTAAATTATAACTGCAGCCTCCCCCGAGGGACTGAACCAAAAAAACGCAAACGGATTCCTCTACATTTCAATTTTCCACCCATGTACGCCGAGCTAGGCTAGTATGGACACAATATGGAGTAGCTCTAAGTTGGATCATATGCAGGCGCTATTTTAAAGTGCAATTACTCCCAATATGCACTCTTTATTCACAGACTTTTCACAGTTTCACAGAAAAATTGCTAGTTTTGAGTGGATATAAATGCCTAAAAGAATGTGCGATAGTATGTTGCAAAAGTGGGAGTTCATATTTTGTTGCGGAACATTGTTTTCTTAGGTCTTGCTAATTTCAGTTGCAAAATACTTCTCAGGTTTCCCCCCCACGACTTGCAAAGTGAGAGATTTTATTGTTCCTACCGTCATATTTCCTTATTATCTGGAAAATCTTTGGTATATTTTGACCAGTTGAACAAAAACCATGATTTGATACAACATTTAAACAACTTATTTTTAAATGCATAAGAAAATCAATAAAAAATGACGGAAATAACACATATTTCAGGACCCTGTGATCAATATGAATGTTCATGGTCCAGATTTTTAACAAAAAACGTGATGTAGTAGCTAATGGTTGGTAGTAGCCAACTTATGAGTGTAATTTTATGTGTTTAACAGCACAAATCAGCTCACGTGTTGTAACTAAACCATCTTTTTTGGTCAGATTGTTAAAATAAAACTCAGATTTAAGCCTAGCAAGCCTCAGACGGAGCAGTGCATCCAGTTAGCATCACACCCACAGGAAAAGTTGATGAAATTTCTACTCAAATTGTAATTTCTATAGTGCAGCATTGGTAAAAATCTTTAAAGTTCTTATATTAAGCAACACTGACTGAGCTTTAAGCCAAATTCTAAAGCTGTTTCCTACTCAAAAACAGACCTGGAGTTGTGTTTTGTTTTATTCACACATATTTGACTAATTCTCCAAACCCGTGTGAGGCTCAAAATGTTCTGTTCCACCTTGTGATGTCATAGAGTGGTAGTTTAAGTTAACAGCTTTGTGTAAATGAAGCAAAACACAACTCCAGGTATGTTTTTGATGAGGAAACATTGAACATAGATCAGAAAATAGGGTAATATGGGCTCTTTAAACAAGTCCAATAAAATGAAGCACATCTCCAAACCTGGCCACTACAAAGCGTCCATAAATCCCCTCACACTTCAGTGCTTTCTGCTTCTCGTGGGTGTATGTAACTATCCCAGGAGCTCAAGTCTGGTGCGGTCTCTATTTGTATAAACATGGGATGTGTGCTCAGGACTTCATTTTACACACCAACGCCACGGGCCCTGTGTGTGTCAGCTCTTATAATAGCTAATTACAAGGAAAGTCTTCTAGGACCAGCTATAGCCCTAATCCACAACTAAACAGAAAACTGAGCTCACCACAAAACCTAAACAAGGAATTGTGGCTGTGACAGTCTTCCAAGTTCTTCCTTGATCTCTCATGTCAAGTCTACTGCAATTCTTCAGTGGATTTATGGAAAAATACTGCAAGATTTTAAATGATTCTTTGCTGAAATGACTTTACGTGGATGTAGTTTGCAATCTTAAAAGTGCACAGTGAAACTTTTCAGCTTGTCTCTATTGGGATGTGACTACTTTGCCTGAAATGTTTCACAGTATGGCATTAAACTGTAAAATATCTTGCATTTATCCAGTTACAGGTGTTTCTGTAGTTGAAAAACGTGTATTCTTAACAGACGTAACTTGATTGACTTGGCTTCATGGAGATCTAAAGGCTTAAGTTGAACATTACAGGCAAAGCAAAGCAATAATGCTTCACTGAGATGAGAAAGCAGTGGGCCTTCCCCCAGCAAAGTTATGTAATGCTTTAAACTTTGTAATGCTTTAAACTATACTGACCAATATACCTCGACTTGGCTAAATAAAGGGCTTTCTGTCCTTCGTACAGCTCATACTATATTGGAGCGGCTTTTTGTTTTCTGTAGTTTGATCCAATTGGTTCCAAGAGCACCCTAAATATTCATATGGATAAATTATAATTGTGGTAAGCACCTAAAACATTTCTGTAAGGCAAATTGTGTGTCAGGGACGTGTTTAACAGCACAAATCAGCTCATGTGTTGTAACTAAACCATCTTTTTTGCTCAGACTGTTAAAATAAAACTCAGATTCAAGCCTAGCAAGCCTCAGACGGAGCAGTGCATCCAGTTAGCATCACACCTCCAGGAAATGTTGATGAAATTTCTACTCAAATTGTTATTTCTGTCCTTCTAACAGCTCATACTATATTTGAGGGGCTTTTTATTTTCTGTAGTTTGATCCAGTTGTTTCCAAGAGCACCTTAAATATTCATATGGATAAATTATAATTGTGGTAAGCACCTAAAACTTTTCTGTAAGGCAAATTCTTGTTAAAAATATCTCATTACAAATTACAAAGCTCATTACAAAGCTCTTGTGCCGTGGGTAAAAAATATACCACCACTGGATCGGAGTGGCCATTGATGTCAAGAACTATGAACAGTGCAATTTGAACTGAACTATCATCCAGGACAAAGGGGCATCCACCTTACTGCACACCCGGGACTCCATTATAGAGCATGGGCCATAACCTTAGTGTCTTTAAGTCAAATTTTGTTTAAAAATGTGAAAAACAAAACCAGTGAGTTTTAAACGATGGTCCAAAAAGACCAGAGTGGTGTGTTTTGCCATGACGGTAAAGCTAGCAACAACTAGCATGCTAACACATACTTCCTTATTATTGGAAAAGAAAATACTTTCTCGATACAGACCTATTTTGACCCCATGCGCTGCTTATACAACAAGTCTGTACTGTAGAAAGATTAGTTTTGCTCAAGTATATGGGGCAAAATCGGATACAGGGCCTTTAAACTTCTGCAAATACAAAAACAATTGACTGAAATGGATAGGGTTTCTGGAAATCAAACAAAAGAACTTTGTAAAAAAAAAAAAAAGCACTAAGGGAAAGTCCAACGTCAAATACTTGTGGTGGAATGGATAAATAGAAACCAATACGAAGAACAAAGAGTGAAAAATTGAAAACAAAATATGTCCCCAACAGCTTTTCCAAAATGTGACAAAGAAGATAGAATGCACCACAACCTCTCAAAACATACCAGTCTTACTAAACTTTCATCTCCGCTGAATGTTGCCATGGCTTGTCTAGTCTTGTGAAATCAAAACTACAGTGCTATGTTGCAACCATCAACTGTAAATACATCATGGGCCAGTTAGAATGACATTTACCCCAAAACACCAATGCATCGCAGGGATAGGGTGGTTTTTGTTTAATGTTATGATGTCCCTCTGAGCCGGGGGTTTTCATTGGGCCGAGACCACATAGAGAAGGAAGAGGAGGGCAAGCGAGGTACTCGAGTCTCTGCCGGTGCTTGTGTTACCAGTGTTACAGAGTTTAACAATGAAGGCTTCTGTCACTGAGCAGACCACTCGGTGCGTCCTATACGAGCAGAGGGGTGTGGGGTATTTAAGAGCGTGGACCCCGACTCGGTCAAAATGCTAAAGGTGCGCTGTGGAACTTTTGTCTGGGGCTCCGTCACCTGCTTGTTTCTATGGATATGTCATTGCTTTGCCTGGAATGTTCCACAGTGTGACATTAAATTCAATTCAATTTATTTTTGTATAGCCCAAAATCACAACAGTTATCTCGGCGGGCTTCACAAAATTTAGCAAACAGAGATGTCAGAGAATGAAGCAGAATAAGAAAAATAATAATAATAATTAATTAATAATTAAAAAATACAGAATGTCCAACAACAAGCAGGAGCTCTGCAGGCATGTAGCGATATGCTGTGGAAGTCCGCTCCATATTGCAGCGGGCCACTCTGTAATCCTTGGTACAAACTTGAAAAAAAAAACCCAGGGGGAAAAAAACTGAGAAACCTCGAGGAGAACCACTCCCATGGACGGACAGGCATCCACATTAAACAGCTCTACCTTACATTTTCCAATTACAGATGGCTCAAACATGCCTAGAGAAACAGGCTTGGCGTGTAACTTGGTCTGGTTTGGTCTCCATGAAGATAGAATGTTTTAAAGCCATAGTGTGAAACATTCCAGGCACAGAGAAAAGCCTCCACCAAAAAAGTTACTCAATGCAGGTTTAAGGTATATATGGAAAAAGTGCATATAACTGGAAGAAAAGGCACCTGGGCGAGAGTGGCTCAGTTGGAGCGTTTGTCCACTGACCCACAGGCTAGCGGTCAATGCTGCTGTTGTGTCCATGGACAAGACCCTTAACCCATGTCGTCCCCAGCCTCTGTGTACACTGATGTATAAATGTGTGTGTGAATGGGTGAGTGGTTCCTTGACATAAAGTGGTCTGAGTGCCTCGAATACACATTAAAGATGCACATGTCAAGCCTGTTTCACTTCTACTAATATCCAAATATTTGACGCAAAATTAATCAATTAAAAACAAATACACAAAAGAAAAAAACATACATTAATAAATCTAAACATACTGCTTTTCTAATAACATATATGGTAATGTATGTCAGAAATGGACAATATAGTGGTGCTAATATTGATATCTGGAGAATGGCTGACACATCGTCATTGGGAAAATTACCCGATATCAGGCAGATGTTCTGATCTATAATGGGAGCAATGTAGACTTACCAGTGGCTGTATGTCTACTTCAATTTGTAAAAGAGCTATAGTTCTGAGAGCACTGACGAACAGCACAGTCACTGGCCACAACAGCATTCCACTTATCCCCATATCAGACCACCCCCGCTGTACGTTGTATAAAATTGCCTAATATTTTATGGAGAATGTAATTTACTAAGAATCCCTGTACCACAACTGCTAGAATTTCCCTTAGCGTTTTGAAAAAGGTCCAACTGCAACTCTCCCTGCTTCAAAGCTTTTTATGGAGGTTGTAAATAATTATTGGTATGTGTTTGAATGACCAGGCTCACTGGGTACTAGATGTAAATTCCACCTTACATAAGCAGTGATTTTCCATGTGATACTAAAGTACTAAGGCTTCCTGCTGGGTTTCCCCACTTAAACTGAAGACTTTGCACTTTTCTGGAACAGTCACTATCTATCTACACGTGCAAACTTCATATGCATTTGTATTCAATTACAGTTTTTCTCTGCTGGCAAAACTTCAGTAGTTTTAGTAGTAGTTGCCTTTGGACCTAATTTGTGCAAAAAGAAAGTATGCATACAAATATTCCCATTAATATTTTACTCAATGTACAATTATGATCAAATTTAAATATATTAAAAATGCTTTAACTGATTTTTACTGTCTTAAAAAGTGAATAAAAACATAGAACTGATTTATTTTAAGTGCCGCGCATCCCAATTATTCACCTCACAACTAGCATGCTAATATGCATTTCCTGATTTTGGAAGGAAAGTTTTATAAAGCTTTATAATTAGACTCAAACAGTACCCAAAGGTCTTATTTTGACCTCAAGAGGCGTTTATACAATATATTTGTGCTTGGGCAGACGCGTTTTGATGAAATACATGGAAAAAACTGTTAAGAAATCCTTTTAACATCCAGATTCTTTTACATTTTGATAAAAGGGAAGTACTCCAGACGTAATGACATCACCGCCGACTGAGGGCAGAGGGGAGGCGGGGGGTATTTAGCTCGCCGAGGTGTCAGTCAGCCTGTCAATTAGCGGAATAGCATGCTAATAGGTGTCCACAAAGCTAACATAAACCGGCCGTGTTTGGACAGACACATTACACACAAACAAACGGGGCAAGGACGCACAATCCCGGCACAGAGGTCATGGGAGTCTGCGAGGGGCCAATGAGCGGCTCCGGTTACAACCAGGAAAATGAGATTGGATTCTGAGCAAACAGTAATAGCGTGACGACGAAGCGGGAAGTGGAATTCGAAAAGGCTCTGTACCCGATTATGAACCATGAGCAAACAACAGATTTAAGAATGAACCATTAGCTCCGCCCACTCTGTCCCTTCTTTCGCTCAGATGTTGAACCATGACAGAACCGTCTGGGATTGTCACGGATAGTTGACTACGCATGGTTTTTATCCACCATTGGCCACGTTTACTTGATGTTTTTTCATTATGGATTCAATTATTCTGAATTAAATAGTTCAGAATTCAGTTATTCTCCTACGAGTTTACATGGAAATAACAATTATGAATTTACATTTACATAGATTTACATTGAAAACATGTTAAATCTGCTTTATTTCATTCTAAGGGTTGGGAAGGCTTCTGATTGGACAAAGACACAAATGTATTTACATCTACAGGAGGAAAAAACAGCTGCTGGTCGGCCCACCTCTTCATAAAAAGAAAAGTTTGATGGGTCCAAGATGCTTTTGGTCTTTTATGCTTCAGCTTTGTTGTTCTCCTGCTTCAACTGCTTCCACTTGTTTCTGATCTGTGCAGTGTCTACCTCTTTGAAAAGGTTGTGTTTTTATGTTTTCTGCCACCCCCTCTTTTAATTATTAAAAAAATAGTATCAGTTTGAAACCAAAGTTTGCTCCAGAAATAATCATTATGTATTAAATGGTCTTTTTAAAGCAGAATTCATTTTTATTCTGAATTAAAGCATTTTTAATCGAAGTGAAAGCTCATGTAAACGGGACAATTGCCTCTGGTAGGCAAAAAATTGAACTAAGCAATGTCTTTGTATGCAAATAGCTGCTTTTATAAACATTTCTTTTTCTTAAACTAAAAGAACTAAAGGTCAGGTATTAACCATTTGCATAATTTGACAAAAATGTGACAAAAATGTGACTAAAAATGTACTAAAATTTGACTAAAATGTATTTGCAAAATGTCAAGTGCATTATTATTTGCATTTACATTTTTATTTTATTCTTTTTATTATTATTTTAAGGGAGATTGACAGCTGGCTTTTAGTCCTACATTTGCTGTTTAATACATAACACAAGCGAAGTCAGGGGAGTTTACAGATTGCAGGCGTTTTCTTTATTCAAAATGTGCTTACACCGTGATATTCTTGGTTCACTTCCATCGCCCCAAGTGACTGGATGTCTACAAAGGTCTGTCAAAAATGAGTCTCCAATCTAAGACACGAAGGCCCCAGACGGTAACTGACAAGATGAATAAAAGAATCAGACCTTCATTATAAAAAAAAGACTGACACATTTTACCCTTGAGCAATACACATCTGACATCTTTCTGTCCTCCTTCCGTTTAATAGCGCTCCCCGAACGCACTCCAGAAGGCTTTGAAAGATACGAGTGGAAATGATAATAACAGGAAAAGTTAAAGCTGTGAGTGGGGAGCAGGAGGCAGCCTATAGCCCAGAGCAAACATTCATATCAGTCACACGGGGAGATTTACTACGGCTCATTAAGGAGATCAGAGAACCAATCAGAAGGCACAAAAGAGACACTTAAATGGACATGAGGACACATGTTAAGATGACAGCAGACTGACATAGACGGAGAGGACAGGAGGAGGCATGTCCACGACTGCTGGAATAGAAATGATGAAAACGGTGAATATGAATGGGATTATATGAGTAAGAACTAGTCATACAGAGGCGTCTATAAAGCAGTTCAGAATAATGTACGTTAAATGTACGTTATGTACATTTTCTGGTGGGATTTTCTTCCTTATCTTGCATTTATTCTTTAAGTTTTAGTTTTTATTGCAAAAATAATACCTTAAAAATATCCATTAACTCCAATTCGGCTCACTTCTCCACAGATGTGACGTCTAACTTGGCCAATGGGTGTTACCTGCTTGTCTCCATGGCGATAGATAAATAATATTTTAATTTTACAAACTCAAACATGCAAATTTTGTCACGACACTTTAAGAAATCCCAAATTTTGTTAATAAAATCATAAAATACATTAGAAGAGAGACTAATTTTTCTTCAAGGAACCATTTTTATCTTGGGAACAGATTTTAAGGTCAATAATTTGACCAAAAACCAAAGACCAAACTCAACTAAAACTAAGAAATCGAAATACAATATTAAAAAGTTGGTTAATTATTGTTCCAGTCAATTATTATATATATTGTAATCATAGGTTAGCGCCCCGTTGTCCAACTTTTATATAATTTCATCCATAAATGTATATTTTCAAAGCAAACAAAACTAAACCAAACACATACAATTGATTTCACAATGTTAAAACCGTGTTGAAACGCCCGACATCTGTTCCATAATTTCCTTTCATGCATAATCAACGTCTGACTCCATGGTTACAACTAGAAATGTATTATAAACATATTTTTCCACCGAGGGGTTTGAGTACAAAGTAGTTGCTAATACACTAATAATTGCAAGCTTGGAGAAAAAGAAATCGATTGTTACGGTTTCTAAAAATGGACATATTTTCCATGAACGATCATCCGTCCCTTTTCACCATCTACAAAGCGCTTGAGTTAGATTAAACAGGCGAGACTACAAAGCCACATTCTTTTACATAAATGCAAAACTGATCGACTTTCAAGACTAGAATTTCACGTGTCAGAGAATACTAAGTGGAAAATGCGATTTAATTTGGATTTTTATAGCTTTCTCCAGAAGAGTTATGTGATGTTACGATGACACGTCTGGTCAGCTGATTTAAACTGATTTTCTTCTCACTTGGAGCAGTAAAACGACGGCTCCACCTGCAATTTCTTCAGGTGTGAGAAAGTTGTTATGCCCCCACGTCTTGATTTACAGTCTAGTGATTTACATTTCCGGATCTCCACGGCCTCACTCATTCAAGAAGGCTATTTGTGGTCATCCTATTGCTTAAAGGAGGAAGACAGGAAGAAATTTGTTTAAATCAGATGATCAGATGCTTCTAAAAAAGGACTGAACTGGCACAACATACAGGTCTGTCTATATGAACCTCTAAATGATTAAAAAGCAAAAACCTAACAAATCAAATCGGGCAGGAAAATGCGGTTCATACTTGCATCTGCACTGCTTCTATGAGTTATAATTTGGTTATTCTAGCAAAATAATAAAATTTTATGTTATCGGGCTATAAAGTGCACCGGATTATAAGGTGCAGTATCAAATAGTATGTCAGTTGTGTCATTGTCCACACATAAGGAGCATCGGATTATAAGGCACAATAAGAGAAACAAAACGCATGTCGGATAAATCGAACTTTATTCAGGTCATTTACAATAACTCTCAGTTGTAGCTAACACAAAAATACAAGTTTAACAGTTGGTGATTTGGGCATCAAACATGCCCGGATCCCTCTCAACATTGTTCAGTTTTAACACTAAAATACAAAACCTGAAATCTGCATGGTGCATGTCTCTTAACAGGTGCATTTTGGGTCCTTGTACAGCACACGGCAGAACTACCGGTATGTTGCACAGTCGCCCTATATGTCGCCAACATATTACTCCTCCTGACTCGCCCACTAATACGTTATTAAACTAATGTGGACAACATCAAATCGGTTGGAGGTTAAACACAACCAAAGGTCATACATAAGGCCACTGGATTATAAGGCCACTGTGGATTTTTGAGAAAATGTCATGATTTTAGATGCGCCTTATAGTCCCAAAAATACGGTATTTTGTTAGCGCTACTAATTTTAAGATAAGTTCCAATGTAGAATTCTTGGTCTGGAAAATGAAAGTATATTGAGTCAAACGTTGTTGGAGTCGACTCTAAACGGCGTGCGCAGTGAGAACACCTCTTGCTCTGTTCTAAATGTTTTTCTGTGGTAGATTTTAGGGTCAAAGTTCAGAGACGCTACCACCCCCTTTGAGACTACACTCCCCGCACACACATTCAACCCGGTCTAACCTTGACCAGACCTGCCATGGCGGATCACCGACAGGCAGCGGCACAAGGGATTCTGGGTAACAGGAAACAGGAAGTGTCCGAGGCCCGGGTGTGAAAGGCCAGTTCATATAAGTAGCTGTCGGCCGAACGTCGCCGTGTGTGGCACAGTCCGCACTGACAGACTTACGCCTTCGCCAACACCTGAGAATATAAACGGCTTTTTATGACTGATTTGGAGCGACCGCGACGACCCCCCTGTGGATTTAAAGGGGCACCGTGACCTATGACCCCCGCAGCGTTTAAGTGAGAGGCATCTGAGTTTATGAAGCTCGGTTGGGGAATGGGGTGTGTTTTGGGAGCTTCTCGGGTTTCAAACAGTGTGAGAGTGAAGAGACGAGGCCATAAGTAAAAGAGCTCGTCCCCATAGGCCATATTAAAGTGCATTTAGGTTAAACGACTCATTACACTAAAACACAGTCTAAATGTTTTACACTAACAGTCAAAAGTTTGTGTTCAGTGTGTGTTTTTCTTTATTTTTACAGATTTCTATATACAAGCACCAAAAGTTAAGATACATGGAATGATGCAGGAATATTTTTAAATTTATTTTATATGCTTACAACTTAATAGAAAATTGTAAAATAAAAAAAAAATAAAATAAATGATGCAAAAAAAAAAAGATGTAAAATAAAAAAAAAAAATATGCTTACAACTTAATAGAAAATTGTAAAATAAAGAAAAAAAAATTTAAATGATGCATACTTTTAACTGGTAATGTATAGTTAAGATTTTACTATTTTTTTGCCTAATTTTTTTCTTACTTTTTAAAATTTTGGTGAAATTTCTGATATGACATACGCAGAGATAATTTAGTTTCCTTGCAAAAATAATGCTAACAATGGCCAAAACCGGTTTAAATTGCACAATAGTTATGATTAAACTAATAAAAATAAATGACAACACTGTTATTTTGTTTAATGAATGTTTAAACCATCAGAAAAAAATATTTCTTGCATGTAAATAGGAATTTTCTGTGTTGAAGGCATAGTTATTGGAATTTTTGTACTTTACTTTTCACTTTTTGCCACTTCACTGATGTAAAACTATGACAAATATTCACCACGGGCACTATCCCACCAAATGGAGTCATAATTCAGTAACATGAAAACCTGCAGTGAGAAGCATTGGCGTTTATGGAGTTAGTTGGAGAAAGGGGTGGTGGGTTTTGGTGAGTTCTCCGGTTTCAAACAGAACCAGAGCGGAGGGATGAGGCCGTGGCTAAAGGGCCCGTCCCCATAGGCCCATATTAAAGCTGGGATCTCCCGATCAATCAGCACGACGCTAAAAAGAATCCATAACAAAAAGGCAATTAAGGCCCGTAGAGAACTTGGCTAAACATTTAGAGAGATAAATTCTGTTGAAGGAACTGGACTGCACTACTTTAAAGCCCCATCATATAACTTTTTAGCCAATTTTTTAGTTTTAATGTTGAAAAGTTTGAGTTTGAACTTCCCGTCACTGGTGAAAGTTGAAAAACAAATGTGTATTCAAGGAGTTAGAGTCAAAATTATTTATAATTACAAAAGCTCAGAGCACATTTGTAATGACGGGTCTTTCATCAATCTGTCAATATTTGTACAATGTGTTTTACGGTACATTGGATATGAAAATATTGGTTTATTTCAGGACTTGGCATAAAAGGGGATTTTCTTGCATGTAAACTGCCATATGTTGAGTTATTTGAATCCAAAAAGATAAACTGTTGAAATATATACAGTGCCTGGATGTATAGCTGCATTTGGACATGTATATTAACAGAAAGTGGCACCGCAGAAAACATTTCTACTGCACACAATTTGAAAACGTATTTGTTAAAGCGACAGTATGTAACTTTTTTAGTCAATTAAAGTTTATTTTTTGTATTTTATTGTATTTTTTCCATTATGGTTGGTTTTATAGCGCAAAGAAACAGAGATACATGTGCACTTACTATGAGCGGGCTTGCATCTCCACAAACCTGACTCTTATTTAGCCTGGAGGAGAGCCTCATCCTGCTCGTTTCCATGGAAATGTTAATTTGGCTATAATATTCCACACTATGCCCAGAAAGTGACCAGTGATCAGGTTAATTACACCGATAAGAGGGCAAAACATCATGC
>JACN01115939.1:0-17798 GCA_000787155.1 Scartelaos histophorus
AGTCGCGAGTCACTCGTCACTCGTCACTCGTCACTCGTCACTCGTCACTCGTCACTCGTCACTCACACGTGTAGTTTATACCTCAGAGGTTCCTCCTCCTACATGTAAAACACTGTGTGTCTGTGTGTGGCAGTCACAGTGGACAACAGTACAAAAAACATAGAAAAATTGCATTGATCTGCATATTGTTGAAGTCTAAATAAGTGGAAGTAAAACTGCAATGACATTACAGCATGGATCAGGATCATGTTTGTTTTAACAGAACAGGTGCGTTTCACTCAGGAGGTTCCACAGACACTGTGCACTTCCCCAGCAGCACTGGGACATGAGGACACTGTGGTTCAACTCAGGGTTTGACAAATAAAATCAGTTTGGACCAACAGAGACTCAGTTTCCACAGCGACAGACGAGGAGTTTGCCTTTGAAACTGCTCTGTGGAACAAACCCATTCGTCTCATTAGGAGTTAGTAAACGTGCACTACAAGGCATTTCTGGAATGATGCGCTGTCATGATTAACTTAGCAATAAAGTACAAATCATTTGGGATAAAAAATGTTTTTGTTAATTAATTGCATATTGATTCAATAACATGATTCACAAATAATTACACTGTAAATCTAACAAATGATCATTAGGTGGTTAATGGTTTTGGAGAATAGACTGAGCACGGTCCAGGGAAGATGACGTGTGCTGAACCTCAGGTCCACACAGCAGAGCCACAGTGTGAAGGTTCACTGCACAAGCAGATGGGAGCCTCACACCAAAAGGAAAACTTCTCTTTTGGGAGTGATTCCTCCTCTGTCCTTGGCCTTGGCTCAGTGACACAAAGTCACACCATCTTCTGCAGTGATGTTCTGGAACCAACAGCCGAGTGTCGTCGGGTAAAACGTGGTGCAACCATCACCTTTGTAATACGTTTTATTTTTATATATTTATATTATATATTGGAATTACAACACAGCTTGGCCACAGCTAATTATTATTTTACTTTTTAAATCTTTGTATCTTCTCCATCTTTTTGGGATTAATTTACACAACATTTTTGTTTTTGATTTAAACATTTGAGACCAAAGGCTTTTTGTCTGTTTTTTAGGAATTCCATTTATATTTTACTATTTTAGTCACTGAACATACAAGCACTTTATCCTGTAAACAATATGCTAATGTTGCTAATAAGAATGTGTTTATGTTTTTGAGGAAGAGGAAAGTCATGTTAAAAGTCAGAAGTGTCAGTTGGTAGTGAGGACCTGCTCAGGACTCATTTGGCGGCTCTGAGGCTGCATTGCTGAGACTGGACTTCCTGCTTTGATGATCGATCCTTTCGGCTGTTGGAGGTTTCTGAAACTTCTCCTCTGTCCAGATCTTCATCCTTGAACATTAGAAAATTGTTAATTTTACAGATGAAAGGAAAGGTTTGAGGTAAACATGAGTCTTTTAAAGAACCCAATGGCATAAAACAGAATTAAGATGACAAAAACCCGAGTGTGTTGAACCCGAGACCCGCACCGTGTCTGCAGTCTCCTCCCCTTCAGTGTGCTCTGCAGAGCGACTGTACAGCTCCATGTCAGAGAGGGCGCTCTCCAGGGCCTCCTCCTCATAATCAGTGTGGTAGTCGGACTCCTCTAAAGAAGGGAAACAGTGCGCACCGAGAAGCAAAGAATCACACAGTCAAATGTGAACAACAGAAAAAGCTGTGAGGATAATGAGCAGTGGTGAGAGCGACTCAGAGGACATGACAGAGAAGAGTCAGAGATGCCCGTCTGGTGAGTGAGAAGAGCCAGGGAGACGGTACAAGTGTCCAGCAGTTTAGTTTGTGTTGTTTCAAGTTGAAATAAAAGTTTTTAGACAACAAAACTGATTTACCATCCATCACAGCTGGTTTAACAGGCTCAATGCGAGACACAATTTCTGCCAGGTCAGTGAAGGAGGCGTTGGGGCAGGTCACCACCTAACGCAAGAAAAAAGTCCACAAGTCTATATGTAAAACCAGGTAAAAGCAGCAAAAACTATTTTGCTTATTTTCAATGTCCAATTTTCTGAAAATCTGCACAATGTAAATAACAGTTTAAGATTCCTGCTCATCAAATCAAAGCTTCTGCCCAATGAGCAAATCCCCTGCAGCCTTGATATTTGTACTTGTCTCTTCTATTTGGGTTCATTTCCTAATAACACTCTGTCCAGTAAGTATGAGTGTGTGCTTGTTTTTATGTTTTTACACAATTAGAAATCATTCTTACACTGTTATTCAAGTTCCTTAAACAGTAATAGTGTAAACTGATTATAAACTCATTAAAGCTTTCATCTTTGTGCCTGTTTCATTAGTTTCTAGTTGTTTCTGTCTTTACTTTATTTGATGGACCAGGGCTTACATTGTTCTTGCTTTGTGTGTGGAACTCCTCCTGGTGTCTGTCCTTCAGCATTTTGTCCACCACTCCACTGCGACACCACACGTCAAACACTGTTTTGCCGTGCTGGTATCCCACCTCCTATTAACAAGTGAAGAAACACACAATCAATCACTCAAATGTATCACCAGGACAAAAGCGAGTAAAGAGTAACGTACGGCGATCTCATCAAACTTTCCAAACTCCAGTGTTCGATATCGGTCAATGGGAGGCCTGATGTACTCGCAGTAGTCGCTGTTCTTCACCAGCTCCAGCTGCCTCACACAGCACACGTAGGCCAGCCGAGTCTGGATCTCGGCCATGTTTAAGACCTGGGGTTACAGAAGGACACTACATATGGACCAAACTCCTCCTGTGCTCACATCACACACACTCTTTTTTACCTTGACTTTCTCAGCGAGGGGGTTGAGGCGTTTCCATAACAGCCACCAGCCAGAAAGTGAGTCGCCATAATTAGTCAGGTTGGTTTCATCACGACTTCCCACATCAATAGCGATCACCACTTTGGCCCCCATGGAGCGTGCTACATCAGCTGGGAGGAGAAACATGTTCAAAGACTGGAATAATTATACACACAGATCTCTGAATAAAAGTTTGGACTAATAAACTTTGAGGCACCTGGCAGGTTGTTGATGTAGCCCCCGTCCATCAGCAGGTGTCCATCTTTGGGGTCACAGAGTGGAGGAAGATACCCAGAAAGAGACATGCTGGCACGAACATATCGCCACAGGGAGCCTGCAGCAGCAGACAGACTTTAGTGCCTCCGACAGGGACGTTTATGCTTTTTAACAGGGCTGGGGTATTGTTAGCATGTAGTTTCCTTTGTATTAACATACACATACCATCCGTGTGCACTCTCATTGTAGAGGAGCTGATGTCAGTTGTAATGTTAAAATATGGTATCCAAAGATCCTTTTGAAAAGACAATTAAACACAGAAAAATAAGATTACACACTGAGCTGTGCCTTGACATGTATGAAGGGTTAATATTGTCCCACCTCGATTTGTTTGCTTTTGAACAAATTGCTGAGGCTTGAATTAAAGGTGGCACCAGAAAACATCGATGTGATTGGGTATGTGAAGTCCAGAACCTTTTTAAATACGGATGTCATTTCCTGCAAGAAAAATATTAAATCATCTTACTGTTTATGACACTTTATCAGCTGCAGTAGTGTCCTTACTCTGACACAAAGACATAACTAACCATGGCCCACTCCCGCGCCCTGATCCTCATGTGGCTGTGGCTCCGGTCTTCAGCGTAAAGTGCACCCATCAAGGAGCCAATGGACGTCCCACCAATAATGTCCACAGGGATCCCAGCTTCCGACAGAGCTCGCATTATTCCCACTTGGGAACAGCCTCTGGGTTCATCATCAGAAAACACAGAATGTTAAAGAAATATAGAGACAATCAAGCTTCAAATCTGGATCCATTACATAAATATGTCCAAAGAAATGATCTAATCACCTGGCCCCTCCCCCTCCCAGAATAATTGCGATGCTGTTTCCTGTCAGGACTCGGGCCAGTCGTGAGAAGTCGGAGTGGCGGTCAGCCGGCTTTTCAAACACACGCTGATACAGTTCATGCTGTAAAAATAATATGATAACAAAAGAAAACCAAAAGATTTGGTCATGGATGAGGTTAAAATGGGATAAAATATGAATATATAATATTTGTTTTTACTAGCTTGGGTAGGCTTCTTTTTGAGAAGACTCTTCTGGGACAAGAGAGGTGTAGGTGTCTGGAGATCCAGCTCCTCATATTGAGCCACTCCACTGTGCCTTTGGGTGGAGGACCATCTTCTCTGTGCAACAACACCAGCTGCTTCTGCGCTCGCACAGCGCTGCCTTCCAACATGCGCTCCAGCTGCAGAAAACACCACACACATGTGTCACAGTCTTTTTAAACAACAAACTCTAACACATTACAATTTGAATACATATGGTATATAGCAGGTTTCTGCTGTGCCAGGGTAAACACTGATCCAGATTTCATTTTCTTAAAGCATAAAGTTATACGAGGATACAGTCATGCTCATATACTCATATACATATACAGGATACTGCATGTTCATACAGAGACTAGTGTGACACAAGATCCATATGTGAATAATCCACAAGCATTTAATTTATTTCATTCATATAATTAATTGTACTATTTTGTTTTGTTCAGCTTTTTTTAGACAACTGGGGCCCCCCATAGTTTCCTCTTTTATTGGGAAACAGTGACTGACAAGTTACTTCTCAGTCCTCCATCAGCTGCATATCCAGCCCTTTACTCTTACAAGATTTGGCTTTTGCACATCTTTTCCCTTTGCAACAAGCTCTAACAGACAGATGTAATATAAGGCAGCATGCACATCACATGTTATATTCTCAGATTAATATGTAATACTGTAGTTAACTAGTAAACCAATGGTAAGTCAGTTATTTTCTCTTTCTCATGAGCTGCTCACCTCCCCGACAGTTGGGTCCTGTTCCCCAAGTCCCACGATAATGATGCAGTCGGCCTGACGGATGCATCTTTGAGTCCACGGAGTCAAAGTGTAGTCTGTTTGATACAACACTATGCGATGGATGTCTTCCTGTTGGCCGAGCCAGCTGGACAGGCGATACTCATGGACACTAAAGACAAGACGAACAGCAGACTAGTTCATAACAATGGGCCTTACTTCCCTGGCAGTGCAAACTATTTTCATTTTCTATTGTGCCAATAAAGTGAAAGTCCTGAAAGTCAAACAAGGAAACTAAAATGCTGCCAGTTTACCTGTCGAGTGCAGCACCTCCAAGACGCTGTTTGATTGTATCACTGGTCAACAACAAAGTAGGACCTACGTGCAAGAGAATAGTCAACTAAACACTTCACAAATACCATTACACTGACTAAAACAGTTTAAGCAACAGAACAGAGTGCTGTGTGCTTACCTATTGCAACAAGGGCGTGCTGCAGTTCCAGAGTGAAGGCAGTGAGAGGGACGTCCTCAGATACAGGCAGCACTGCCACAGTGGACAGGTTAGACGCTTGGTTCCCTGCGTCCCATTTGCTGCCAGGAAGCGCCAAACTGCGAGCTGAGTTTAAAACAGAAGGTTTTTGTAAATCTTCAAGGTTATGCATTACAGTTCATCTTTTGTTACATTAGACACTTAAAGCCTGATTTATAAGTGTCTTAAGTGTTGGCTCATGTGCAAAACCAAAAGATATGCCAAAAGTGAAGCAAAGCGGGACACAGTTGGCAGGAAAGCAGTTTTTGCTCCTGGTACTGAATGAATATTCAAAATGAGATGTTGCGCCAAGAGGTGAGAATGCAGTATTACAGTTTAGCACAAGGACTGACAGAACTGGCAGGGAGAGTGACATTTCTAATAGGCACACATACTTGTCAGTGGACCATTGACCTGCCTGAGGATCTTCTCTCCAAGCAAGTGGATTAACCGGGTGACAACCTGAAAAATGATTTAAGAGTTATCCTCTCATATTAAATAAATAATGGCCTAAATTTGCATTATTGAGTACATGAGAAAATTAAGAATTTTACAAATTTGTATTAAAATCACTTAAACTAACAACTGAGGCTTTTTCACGGAATTAAAACCTACCTGGGGAAATTTCCTTTTAATAGAGCTGAGAGCACCTTCTGGTAATTTGGCCAGTTCAGAGTCTCGGACGGCATGGACTGTGGTGGCTCTGTTCTGATGAGTGACAGCTTCAACCTGCAAACAACTTCTGTCTGTTAGGTTACGCAACAAAAGATATCATTAATGTATTTTCAGTGCCATTCACATTTCAGCTGTATTTAGGTGATACGCCGACTTGACAAACCATCTTTCTGAGCTGTGCTGACGCTGACACCGTCACAGCTGAGCTAAAAATGTCTTGAACGCAACAACTTTCATACAAATCTCATTCTCATCCTCATCATTCAGGTTCCCTCCTCTAGGTAACAGTAACCATAGCATCCATAACAGCAGGTATTATTAGAGGCACTGGGGCAAAGAGCAACTGCTGTGGCTAACATAAGGGGCGTGTAGCTCATATTCATCTTGTCAAGACAAAATAAAATGCTACACTATATAATAATATTTATAAGAAAGAGTTGTATCACTTAATACAAGAATTGTGATATGATTTTGAAATACCTTTTTGCACCCCATTATTGAGAAACAAAAACACATTCTCTAACAAGTGGCCATGACAATAATGACTTACCACTCCGATCAGGTCCCCTCGGCCATACTCTCCTATTAACTCCTTTTTACCGTCCTCCTTCATGATCACAGAACGGAGTCGACCACTAAGCACGATGAAGGTGCAATCTGACTTATCACCTTGCCTAAAATAAGGTTCAAGTTTACAATTAATATTTGTAAAAAATGTTTGGAATTAGTTTGATAAACATCATTACCGATAGACGGCTCTACCAGCTTCCACAGCCATCCAATCCAGAGCAAAGTCTATCTGTCTGACAAAGGAGGACATCCTCTTCACCACTGTGTGCGCCACATTGAGCACAACTTTTGGCTCCACACGCATAATCCTGAAAGGCAAAACCACGTCTTGTTTTTTTTATTGTCAACTTTTCTTCAAGGTTAACAGTCCGATTTGTCTTACTCATAAAAGTGAGTTTTTGAGATGGAGAGGAAGCTGCAGTCTCTTTGAGCTCGCACAGTAAATATGAGCGGTTCCCCTGTGAGTACAGCAAGCTGACCAACGAGCTCTCCAGGGTGGGTCACAAACAGGCGGGTCTCCTCCTCACGGTCAATCATACGTTGGTAAACATGAAGAAGTCCAGATATTACAAACTGAATGCTTACTTCCTAAAAGGATCAGGAACATTTTGTCATATAAGACAGTGAATGACGTTATAAATGAGAAAATGTCTGTTTTTCCCACCTGGTCTCCTTGACGAGCAACAACAGAACCTGCTTTAACTTGATGTAGAGTCACTCTGCCATCAAGTAGGCTTGGGTCCTGGGATAGAAATCATGCAGGGGTTAAATAAAAGTAGTAATATTTCTCATATTTCTGACTCAAATATAGATCTCCACAGCCAAGTAATAACACGAGCATGGTCTACAGTTCTCTGTAGTATATCGCAAAGGTCTATACAAGGGATATAAAACAATCCTATATCTTAATAATAATGAGTTTTGTTTTATTTATTGTCTAGTATGTATTTCTCCATATGATTCAGTATAAATATTCACTCAAGTTCTCATTTGTATCTCCTCACCTGCAGCTGGATGACCCTCAGCAGATCCTTCTTTGCAGCATGGAGAATTGTACTGCTTTTACTGAGGTGAATGGCGTCAGACTGCCCTCTGCTGTCCGTATAGTGAAACACCTCTGTTGGTGTGTGATGCATGGTCACTGTTTTCTTTAGACTGGACTATTCACACAGATATTGAATCTTAGTGCAGAACTCGGGGGTTAATTCATTGGAATAAAAAACTTAAGCAGCAGAATCTCACTTTTGGCAAGACTGGACTTGGTGGTGTCTCGTCAATTGCAACACGGGCTCGTTCACAAGCCATATTCAGGTCATTACCTACAACATTAAGTGGAAATTCAAGGTCAGTTTGTTTCTCTATCCAATATTTGTCTAAAACAATTACCTTAATAATGTAAACGTGCAATAATTATAGACATATTGCAGAGCTGTCATTGCTTTTGTCCTTGACGGTGACTTACCTGGGCAGTCAGGGGGCAAAGAAATAGATCGCTGCTTTCTATAGTTATTTGAAGGGCTGTCCTTAACACCATCCCCTGCAGCCACAATAAATCATGAACATTACTCTAAAAGGTAAATGTGAGAGATGTAATAGTGTGTTTAGATTTAGCTGTGGGTGCTGACCCATATCAGCAGGAGACTCAGAGGTCAGACCAGGTAACTCATCCTGGAAGTGCAGCCGACGAGTCACCTTCCCCGAACTGGCCTCACAAATGACACTGTTCACATTTGTCAAGGGGAAAGCTTGGCTCTCCTGTGAAAAGGAGGCAACAAAAATGCATTGCAACATTATATTATACATATTTCTATTAAAATACATGTATGTAATTATTAAGTTTTGTACTGGATTGAAGAGCTCCGTTGTTAAACCCAAATAGTTATGTAATGCAAGAAATGTGACTCTCTGAAGGCGCACCATAATAATCTGCAACACAGACGCATAAAAAATACATTTAAAAAATATTAAATTAAGTTGTATGGGATAAAAATATTTTGTTGGCTGTCAAATGTCATACCTGAATGACACGGACAAGGGTCTCTGGATATTTTTTAAATACAGATTCAAAAGCTGATGCTGGCAGGCGTAATATGGTGGAGCGAGTAGCAGCTCGTGCAGTCACAGTCTTATACGGCGCAGGATAACCCTAGTACAGAGACATACTATTATTCTATACATTTAGACTTAAAATCTATTTGAGATAAAATGTAACTATAATGTTAAGAATAAAGATGATAAAATATGTACTGTGATAACATCCAGAATACTCAGTAGACTGTGAACGCTATCTCCTGGTAGCACATCCTTTACTAAGGGTTCGGTGCCATCCTGAAAACATAAATACTAGTATAAAAATCGGGCTAAAACCTCTAAAACCTCTGCATACTTTAAAATTGGCTCAAAGGTTTGTAAAACATCTATAATTAACTCACATTTTCATGTATGCAGAGTTCTAGGCGTCCATCCTGTACAACATAGATGCTGTCATCATCATCCCCAGGCCTGAAAAGACCATCACCCTCCTGCATTTCAATGAAGACCATGTGACGACAAAGCTCAAGGAAAAGAGGCTTCTCAAAATGGCCGAGGACTCTACAGGCAAACACATCAAGAATAATTATTTGAAATAAAAGTTTAAACACTGAGGAGAAAAAGCCTTTACTACTTTACAATAAAAATATACTACCTGACATTTTTAAGCATATAAAGGACCTCAGAAGGAAGGTTGGAGCTTTGTACATCAAACTCCGTTAGGTCGGCCTCCAGGAGGGAGGGAGGTGGTTCTTTAGGCTGCAGAGTTGGAGGATCCTTACGAATCCTCAAGATTCTGTCAACATTAATACAATTGGTTTGAAAAAACATGCAGAGAATTAGACATTAAAATACACATAAAAAATGTACATACTTGCGTGCTATGCTTAATACTTTGGTTCTCTTGCGTGTCCGTTGTGACGGCTTTGATACAGAAGTAGACGAGGGAGCAGAGGTAGAGGAAAGTGTCTGGACCTGGAGGAACAAAACATCACTTTGTAATAATCTTGTATTTGCATTATCACTGTGTTGCAAACAGTTGTAACCTTTCGCATGATCTTCCTTCCATAGAATAGCACTTTATCTCTTTTCCTAAAGCGGTAATGTGGTACACCAGGCTGCTGTTCACCTGATAACGTTTAGAAATCCAGACAAAGAAAACACTTGAAGCAAAGATGAAAGTGTTATTTCAGCAATAAAAATGAGAAGTAACTCACGAGCATGTCTGTATCTTCTGTAGAGAAAGAGTACTACAATCCCGATCAGTGTGACAGCCACTCCAGCTCCTATCAGCACGCCTGTGAGCTGCACAAAACACATTTAACATGTGAAGTCATTGTAAAACAACTTAGGTTTTAAGAGCCACAAATTACCATTGTCGTCTGCATCCTCTCCTCCACAAACTGCTGCACTCGCTTTGCAAACTCATTTTTACTATTGACCAACATCTGAAACAACAAATAAATCAACTTATCTTTCATAAA
Organism: Scartelaos histophorus; assembly: GCA_000787155.1. Taxonomy (NCBI): domain Eukaryota; kingdom Metazoa; phylum Chordata; class Actinopteri; order Gobiiformes; family Gobiidae; genus Scartelaos; species Scartelaos histophorus. Next base: position 10,147 of record JACN01115939.1, read on the forward strand.
ATACTTTAACCTGAGGTTAACACTATTTCACAATAATATAAACAATTATAAAAGTCTGTCAGAAATGATCTACATATTTTACATTGAGACTTTGAGCTTACATTACTGGTCCATCCACAGACATCGCTGTATTCATCCGGACCGCTGCAATCCGTACTGTAACACAAATGTAATAATTATAATAATATTTTTTTATAAAGTATTTAACACATTGTCAAATCATTAATATTACTGGTCACGTGACACTGAAAGATCACGTAGCTCAACATGAGCTAAACTGTCGTAGTATTGGAAAACTACCTGACATAACACAAGAACACAATAATAACTCAATTTAATCTTTATCAAAATATGACTGAATCAAGTCTGCAGCTGTGCAGCTTTATGTGGCCAAACAGCAGCCAAACAGCAGCTAGCTAGCTTAAACACAGACAGTTTTCTCTAACAGCGACAGTTCGTAGACTGTAACTATTAAGATGTAAAAGACAAACTTACATTTGGAGCATTTCATTTGTTCAGCTTAATGCGATCTCAACACAGGCAGCGGTAGAAAGATTAGCAAAGTTAGCAGGCAGCTAACAAAGTTTTTTACACATCGACACCATATTTGTCCCGCCCACATCAAATCAATCTACCAATAGGACATTGTGATGCGTGATGTTGCTATGATACCGGCAGCGCTCAGCCAATCAGAAGCGCATTGAGAACTTGGCTTTTCCTCTGTTTACAATCTTCAGCAGAGCAATAGTTCAGACCAGAGGCTAAAATCCTCCCATAAACCAGGCAGATGTGGAGTTATGTGGCGTAAACCAGACTCACACCTTCCCTAATATGTTCTTTTTTGGAGTAGACCAGATATTATAATGAATAAGTGAGTTCTGGCCTTGTAAAAAGTTGGGATGAACATTAAATAAATATTATTTCATCTTTTGCAAGGGCCCAACCCTGTTCAAATCTAAGTGGATAGACTCAGATCCTAAAGATGAAGTCCAATATGGCCATTAAAAAGACTTAACTAAATATCATTGTCATAAAATCATAAAATTGTATTATTTATTCCACAGGTTATAAGAAATACATAGCTTTATTACATAAAAACATACAGTTATACATACACATTTAACTATTTTGACAGCCCATCAGAGCTGTTGACCAATGCAGACTTGTATTTACAGTTAGAAGTTTATTTATTATTATTATTTGTCCCAGTGAGTTGCCACAGTTGAGTAGGCGTACAGTATCTCAGCATCTTGGGGGCAGGTGTAGCGAAACTCGTTCCTCGCATAGGCATTTTCCATGTAACGTGAGATAAATTTGAGGGCGCTGAAGTCAAAGTCACGGTACTTCTTACACACAACCTGCAGAAAGAAGAATGTAAAGCTCAAATTACCACATTTTTCCTTCCTCCTCTATGAAATTATGTGTGGCTGAAAGAATTTATTTGCAAAAATGCAGCAGTTGGGCACAAACAACTGAAAAACGTATGAAATTATAATACAAATCTCACCTTGACGATGTTGAGTTTTGGAAGCAGGTTGCAGTCTGCCAGGGTGAGCTCATCTCCGTCCAGGAAGAGCCGCTTGGATTCTGTTAGGTTTGGATTCTGGTTCAACTCGTGGTCCAGAGGAGTCCTCAGATATGTGTCTAACTTCGCCAGAGACCTCAAAAAGTTCTTCTCCAGGTCTAAAAAACAAAATGCACACAGATGAATGGGTTGCCTCATGGCCGTGTCACTTAAGACGCAAAGATGCTCACGGTCATGAATTCCACTTTGGGAGATCTTGATATAAGCCGAAAAAGTGCGGAAGATGTCATCACCGGCAGTTTTGGACGGATTGTAACGACAGCACAATTTTGGAAAACTGCAGGACATAAACTAGTTTTGAACCAGAACTACTTTTTAATCTCATTATTTAGCAAACATGAGTCGAAACGCTGCTCACTTTGGTGGTGCTAATGTCTCCTCCAAGAATTCCTCGATCTTGTTGGTGTCCGTTTTGACCTCGCCGTTGTAGAGGAGGAAGGGTGGCTGGGATCCAGGGGCCAAAGTCTTCAGCACAGCAGGGGCCCTAAAGGAAGGAAATGAATAATCTGAAGGTTTATAAGGAGATAATGGAGGCACCTGAAGAAAAAATGTGTTCTCTGTTTGCAATTCAATTCAATATAAGAGACAGAACAAGTTTTTTCTGTATATTTGTATTATTATTATGCATCTAATCCCATTCTTGAAGAACTGTATAAGAAAATGACCTGTTGAGAATGATCCATAATTGTGTAATTGTATAATGAGTATTCATTATGTTTATTTTTCTAATCACATCTTATAATCACAGTACAATGCAAACAAATATGAAAATCAGCTCAGTAAACCCGGCCCGGTTTCATGAGGTCATTATAGGTATTAGAGCCACACTAATCAGATTAGACTGACACACTGGGGTCATTTGTCGCTATGTTGTTTTGCATTCAGGTCTTTGTCTTTGTTGTTGGTCAAATATTTGTCATACCTCTTCATGTCCACTGTCGTCAGGGTAAAGTTGGCTCCTTTTAACCACAGAATCATGAAGAGTCTTTGACAGAACGGACAGTTGCCGACGCTTTCTGCATCACTGCTCGCCTGAAATACAAAATCAGTCTAATTTGAACGGACGCTCATTCTAACGACTCTTATCAAACCCGCACCGTGTTCCTGTCCTGCCTGTTGTGCTTTGTTTACCCTTTAAAGAATTTGTGTTGAGCAAACCTGAGCCAATCTCAGTCATTCTCAATTGTGACTTTTCAAGGAAGGACGGAGTAAGTCAGTTCTAGGTTTGTGAGAAAATACAGTTCATCTGCTTTAGTTGCTGACGACGTTTCACCATCAAAATATAAATTCATATATGTAAAACTGTTTTGTTTTGGTAACAATCATTATTTTTCATCTCCCTAAAACCCACGGAGAGTCTGTCTGTTAAAAGTTAAACTTTATAAAGACTGAACCAGGACAAATCAAGGCTAAAAAATGACCACAATAAGACAATGATGTCGTCTAAAGTAAGTTATTGTTCAATATAAAGTAAGAGAAGGAGAAGCTGTAGAAACATATTATATAAACAGCATGAACAGTGAATGTGCAGTCTCTTTTTTATCCATACAGAGATGATTTTTCTATTTCTTTCTCTTGTTTTCTTTCTGTCTCTGCTATAAAGTTTATACACATTTGGAATACATGAACATAAACTACATTTTACCTTGACGAAGAGCTCTATTTTGTGCTCTTCTGCCATCTTCAGATCTCCGATGAAGGCGAGTCCCTGATCACAGTCGAACACGTCCACAGAAGAGCCAAGAGTCTGCAAAGAGTCTGCAGAACAACAGCACATACTCAATACAGGGACAGAACAGGGGAAAGATTCAGAAATCATCAAATTCACTTACATGAGTTAAAAAAAAGCGTATCCTCCCAGTTTGCACCTGCTCGTCTGTTCCTTCTGTCGCTGTGTGAGTGTGTTTGGAGTCTCAGCCACACCTGTGCCGCCGCACACACCCCGTGGACCTACCAGTCCGACTTGTAGGTCTGGCTTTGTGCTCAAGTCTTCCAGCATTTTCTGCCCATGAGGTCTGTCTCCAGGTCACCTCCTCCAGGCACCGCCACAAACGCTCCTTCAAACATGTGAAATGTCGACAGGTATTTGAGAGAATATGTGGATGCACAATAACTATAAAAACAAATAAAAAGAACAATAAAAACACAGCAGAGGAGACAAATATACACACACATGCATCAGTGTACGAGGTGGAGTAGGTGTCTTGCCCATGGACACAACAACACAATGTGAGGTTTGAGTCTTTTATGTGGGACTTCTGCATTATTTGGGACAGACTATGGAACAAAAGTGAATGATTCTGCCCACTGTCCAGAGCAGGTGTTGTGTTTGTGGGAGTGGACAGGTCAGAACTACTGATTTACTCCACAGTTACTGGATAATTAACATTTTATTACAACTGTGAATGTCCGATCTGAAACACTGACGCTCACATCCGACTCCCAGCGTGACATCACCTGCGTTACTACTAAACCAACAACATGCCACAGTAAATACTCGGCCTCGTCAGCGGTGTTGTGTTCAGGTGTCTCCTTCTGTGGGGTTTATTTTGAACCCAGAGGCCTGAAGCTGAAGTGGCAGATCAGCATTCGTCTGTGAACCACCAAGAATCTTATGTCATGTGAAAGGAATCCAGCCACTGTGGAGTTTGTGTAATTCAGAAAAACAGAGGAGGACAGAAGAGGAAGAAGTGCTGGACTCACATGAGGCCGGAGAGTTAGTTTGAAAAATAAATATGTGCAGGGAGAATCCACAGTGTTATTTCTGCATCTGCTTTTACTGTAAAGGAGGTTTTAAAGTCTTATGTAAGTCTTCCTTTGTAAACCAAGTGTCCACGTGTCCCACTCTCTAAGAAATAATATTGAGGTTTATTTTGATTTAAATGAACAATTTTGTCCAGTGTGACTAGATTTTAAAAATAAAAACACCCCTGGTTTGTGGTCGGTAATGATAAAATGTGAAACGAGTGAATAAGGAAAACTGTGCAGAGAAAACATGTGAAACATGTGACATTTTCTCTGGGTTTTGGTTATTTTTAAGCTGATTTTTTTGTGTTTTACCTAAACAAATGCTTCTCTTTACTGCTGGCAATGGAATTTTATGGAAATTATAGACTACACTTGTCAATAATATCAATATGCAATTCAAAACCAATCCACGTAGCTCCCTCTTGTGGTCAAACAGTGACTTCCTTGAGATTGAGAAGTCGAATTTCAACAGGAAACAGGAATTGTGAGTTAATGTGCAGCTCTCTTGCCTTAGGACCTTTGTTTCGAAATGTGAACATTACATAACAGAAACACATGGTTCTGGTGCTGCTGTTGCAAACAGGCCCTAAAATAGTCTGATGTTCTTTTAAAAACCCTGCAACACCTTTGCCCTTTTCCTCTTTTCATTTAACAGTGACCGTGTGACTGTTATTATGTGTTATACATTACTATATGATATATATGATATATATTATTATATGATATTACTGTGGGTCTGTATTTATATTTGCTTGTACATTTGCATAAATCTAGGCACAATTTGGCTATTTTTTTCTGCAATAAAATAAAATTTCTACTGAGTTTTGTTTTACGTTACACAGCGTATCTGAAAGTATTTTTTTCCTCTACTACCTTTTTGTTTTTAGCTGTTAGAGCTTACACGATAACAGAAACCAAAAGATTGAATCAGGCAATAACTCTGGTAAACATCAGGCCCTTCATCATCATCATCATCATCATCATCATCATCATCATCATCAGTCTAAGCAGGGAGTCCCAGACCCTCCTGCTGGACCCTGAGGTGTTCCCAGGCCAGACGGGAGAGTCCCTCCAGCGTGTCCCAGAACACCTCCTGAGGGAGGAGCCCAGGAGGCAGAGGACCAGATGCCCTCCCCTCTGCTGCTCCTCTCAATGTGAAGGAGCAGCGGCTCTACTCCGAGCTCCTCCGGTGTGACCGAGCTCCTCACCCTGTACTTCATGTGGTTATTGATGAACGTTCAGATCTCAGTCCGTTACATCTCGGTGGTGCGTCTGATATTGAGGAACACGGTGGGTTCAGGGTCCAGAAATTCACTTTTCAGTATTTTGTGCATCGACCGTCTGTGTCTGTCAAAGCTGCACATCGTCTTCACGTGGAGGTGATGAGGTCGTCTCTGGGCCTGTGGGATGTTCTTCCTGAGGGCCACACGGAGCCATCGCACACTCCCCAGAACCAGAACACGATCACGGACACATTGACCCGAGTGTCCCAAAGACGCTCTGTGGGCGACGTGTCCGGTGAATCTGCAGCTGGAACATTGAGCTGCAGCAACGCTCAGGTGGACGTCCTGCTCCAGCTCCAGACTCTGAGGCATGAACTTCTGACTAAACACTTTTATTGTCCCACTATAAGGAGCCTGATCATTCTGTTTGAGCTGCTTTTGTTTCTCCCACACCCATGAGAAGATTCACTGCATCACTGAGCAAATGCTCAAGAGATGAACCCGAATGTGGCACAGAAAAACCTTCACTGTGCAAGTGCAGGCAGTTTATACTCACTCACGTGGGCTCAGTATTTGACATTTATCAGAATGATTCTCCAGCCCACATTCTCAGAGGTGGTGAACCACACCTCTGGTTTACCATCAAACTGTCTAAGTGGCAGAAAGTGAAGTAAGTGGAAAAAGGCAGAGTTCTCAGCTCTGTTCAGAAGTGTAGAATGTGTTTGGTCATATGCGTCCATGCAAACCCCATGTACTTATATACTCGTGTACTTATGTACTCATGTACTTATGTACTTGTGTATTTATGTACTCATGTACTCATGTACTTATGTACTCATGTACTTATATACTCGTGTACTCATGTACTCACGTACTCGTGTACTTATGTACTCATGTACTTATGTACTCATGTACTTATATACTCGTGTACTCATGTACTCACGTACTCGTGTACTTATGTACTCATGTACTCACGTACTCACGTACTTATGTACTCATGTACTTATGTACTCATGTACTTATATACTCGTGTACTCATGTACTCACGTACTCTGAGTGACGTCAGTTATTTATTAGTTAGTTTGGCTTTAACGTTTCTTTGTGACTTTTTCTTGGTGAAAGATGCAAACGAGGCTCAGATGCCTCAACGGCTGACAAAGAAAAAGGGTTCCTCTGTGGCACAGATAAATCTTCAACCACATCCTGTGTTGAGACACACACACACACACACACACACACACACGCACGCACACACACACACGCACGCACGCACGCACGCACACGCACACACACGCACACGCACACGCACACACGCACACACACGCACACACCGCTGTGCCCATGTCTCTATATGTATTTTAAAGGTACAGTAGTTCGTGCCTTTCTGCAGATGGGACGTCATCTGGATGATTCCATGAAAATAGAAAATTAAAACCTTCAAACCTTCTCCTGGACATGAGGCTGACACTGCCCCCCCCACAGTCACATTTATAGAGATGCAGGTGGTGAAACAAACACACAAAACATGCTTTTATTTGGATCTATTTTATATATTTATTTTGTCTAAAAAGTGGCATACTGTGACTTTAATGTATTGGTTAAAGAAAAAGAAGTGTATTTAAGTAAAAGCTGAATGTCTGTTTATTTAAATAGAAGTCGATGCGGTGCCATGAACTTCTATTTTGTCTGATGCCACCGCCCCAAAAGCTTTTTTAACATTCTGATTCAAATAAAGGAAGCTGAGCGAGAGCAGAAGTGGAGTCTCTTTGTGCTCTGATTCACACAGAGGAAGACACATGATGGTGAGTCCTTCACTTTATTCACACTCACGACATGAGCTGCATTTAAAAGACATTTAAAAAAGCATTTAAAAGGAAAATCCACTAACAAGAAACACACAAGACGAGAGTCCATAAGAGTTTGACACAGCAGCAGCAGTGATGTGTTTGCATCATCCTCAAATGTCCCAGAAAACTGAGACTGTAGAAGAAGAAAACGACGACGACGACGAGGGGAGGAAACTGGGCAAACAAGTGTTTATGTGGAGGAGCCACACGGCACAAACACTGAACACTCTACCAGATATTATACTACAA
>JACN01020842.1:0-14986 GCA_000787155.1 Scartelaos histophorus
AAATCATTCTTTTTGATTAATTTGAGTTCAGGTTTACAGTGTGACATTGGCACAATCATGAACCAAAGCACTGGTTCTACAAAACAGTTTACGACAAATTAAGTGTTTTTAGATAAGATAGTCCCGCTTTAATCCTCTAGAAATCCTGAGAAGTGAACATCCTCAATAAAAAGCTCCCTGTTGAACACTGAGGCTTTGATTCCCCAATTAATTCCACCATGAAAGTCCAACATCTCGCACAGAAAGAGACCACTTCTTTAAACCTCATCTGAGCGAACGGGAAGTGGCACCACAACAAAGAGTCGTCTCATCACGGCGGAGACGCGGTGCCGGGCAGGATGTCGCTGCACCATCGAGGTTCCTTTATGAGCGTCTGGTGGGCTCGTACTGCGGGGGGATCCTGCACCTGGTTCCACCGTCAGATGCCTTCAGATGGAGGGGAGACAGTCGCAGGCTTGTAGGCCATGTGGGGTTTTTCTCATGTACAGATCTGATCATTACAGAAGAAACTAAAGTGTAATTATATCAGAAAACCTAGTGGACTCTATGGGGTTTCTCCTATAGTGTTTCATTTAGCTGCTATTATAGGTTTGTTTAAAGATGTTATAATGCTGTTACCTCCTCAAAAACATACCCAAAGTTGTGTTTCGTTTGAATTATCCTTTTATTATTAGTCTGTCTATATCTTCACAGCTTAAAATGATGTCAAGAAGCAGCATTTTTCAAGTTATCAACTACTTTTTAACTTTTTTTTTGTGTAGAGACGAAATTTCAGGGCTGTAACTACTACTAATGATTCTAGTGAAGGAGTACGGAGTTTAAAAACACAATGGAGCACTTCCTGTTTCAACACAAGGTGGAATGGACCGTTTTCTGTGAGTTAAACATGTGAATGAAGCAACAAAACACAACTCTGGGTGTGTATTTGATGAGGAAACATAAGAGTAGACCATAAAATACCACAATATTGGCGCTTTAAAATAAAATGTGTGTCTATTCTACGTTTTTATAGGTTTAATATTTGAGAAATCAGACAAAAACGTACCAAAAATCCCACCGTGAACTCACCGTGACGTACAGTACAATACACATTTGATTATTCTAGTGGATTTATTGACAAAACTATGAAAACATCAGATTAGATTAGAACTCATTCGACCGTAGGATCAAGTCAGTAGGAACAGTGTGTCGTTTTAAACTCTACAAGGTACAAATGTCCAAAAAAACCCATCGAAATATAGTGAGACGGGACTGTGGAAGCTTGCACTTTATTGGAAAACAAAAATAACAAAATATAAACTGCATGGACATTACAGCAAATATGCCGAGTAAAATGGATAAAGCTCTTTCATGCTTGGTTCAGTTTTCATACGTGTGCCGCCCGTTCTGTGATTATTAAGCAAAGCGCCGATCAACAGCGCTTTCCGAATAGACCCACAATGCACTGCTTCCTCTACGGCATTTGGTTCAGTAATGTCAAGATTATTTTTGGTAATTAAGCTCACAACAGAATCGATATCTAGACAATTTTAGAAGCACAATCGACCCATTTTAATTCAATTTTCTATACTCCAAAAACTAAATTATTTTTATTTGCTACATTTGCTAGAAAAATTTAAATCTGAAAATTGGAATTGAAATTGGAAATGTAACAAAAATTTGGTAAAATTATAGATTTGGTTGTAATCTCAATTTGCAGTTTTCAGTTTCTGAGTGAGACCATTTTTTTCATTATATTTTACTATGAAATATCCAATAAATAAATTCACAATCGTTGAACCTGATCATTTCTATTAGTGACTAAACCTAGAAACTCCCTGTTTTACAACAATCTGCATTTTAGCATCTGTATTAAAGCTGCATCGCGCAACTTTTTGTCTCCATGGCGATGTTACTGATATAACATGGTATAATTTTAAACATTACGGGTGTTTTTAATGCTCAAAAACACAATAATTCCTTCTGTGCAAAGGGACGACTCCGCAGATCTGAATCGTGACGTAGCTCTAGGTTTAATTTATACTTTATACTGCAATATTTCCATGGAGACATCAGATAGAAATGTTACGCAGTGCACCTGTAAGCGTCTTTAGCCTTCAGAAAGCTGCCGTGTAATCCGAAACAAACCGATAATCGAACCATTGCAACCTGATCCACTCGCCCCCTTCACCCCCAGTGCCCGAAACGCCCCCAGCCAGTGCACACCTATAAAACCCTGTCCCGAGCATGAGCGGAGCCGTTAACATTCATGTTGGAGGTGCAGCCAGGAGCGTTGTTAAATGTAAGAATAAATGGCATGCTAAAGCGGCAAAAAGCACCAATGCAGATTCCAATGCGATGTCGCCCCCACACGCCAAAAGTATGTAGTGCTCAAGTCAAAAATGTTCCCTCGACACATCGGTACAAACTGAGTCCACTAAGCATCAGGTGTTAAAGGTTATGATTTTGTCTTCTTTTTTTTTTTTTTAAATCCATTCTAGGGCTGAGCGATATGGCAATAAAAATCTTAGCGAGTGAGTGATTTTTAGCAATTTCCTGTTTGTTTTTTAATTTAAGCTGTTTAAGCATCTAACTAACAATTATTTTAGTAGTTTGAGTTAGTAGGGATGTGCAAAAATATAGAAATATATCGTATTGTTTAATGTGATGATCAGTATCGATATCGGCAACAGTGTTTTTGGTATATTTTTCTAATTTATTTTATTACAGTGTTACAGTTTTGTTGCTATATCAGAGGAAGGAAACTGTTTTATTCAACATATTTGACGTTTTCACCGTTTTGATGATGAAAATGGGTGTTTCATTTTGTTCAATAAGTTGAACAAGAACAAAGACTTTTAGCATCACAGTCATGATTTAGCCTTTATTTTTTACTGAAATGTATCAAGATAAGCATCGTATCGTGGCTTATGTATCGAGGAACTGGCAACTTCTGAATGATCTCCAGCCTTATGAGTTAGTGTCTTTTTCTCTGTCATTAAGATCATAATTAAGATCATTTTCTGCTTTTGAGACTTCACGCTTCACTGTGATTGGCTGAATCCCGCTGTCACTCACTCTGAGCGTGACTGAGTCTGACCAACAGGACAAGTGGCTGTTTCAAAGTGTCTGTATCTGATTTTGATGCAGTAATATTTTTCCCAAAAGTCTAATTTACACATTTCAGCTCCTCTTTTCCATCATTTAATCTCTCGTCTGTTTGAATATCGCAGCGTTAGTCCTTAAAGAAGCTGCTGCGTCCCTAGTATTGATATTTCACAGCTAATGTCATCAATATTCCCTGGTGGGGTGACGCTAACTGTAAGCACTCCGATGTCTGAAGCTCTATTACTCAAGTTTAAGGAGTTTAATCTGATCTTTGTCACTTTTTTTAAATTCTATGATTATTTATGTTTTGATTTGTCTGTTTCTTTTTCTGTAAAGCACTTTGAATTACTCTGTATGAACTGTCCTAAAATTGTGATTCAAATAAACTTGCCGACATAAAAAGTGAGATGATTTGTGCAAGTCTCTCGCACAAAAAATGACACGTCACGTTCACCTTTTTGTCGAAAATCAAACTCCTAAACAGGACCGTGAATGCGTGTATCAATCACAGGCTCCTGAAAATATGTGTTTAAATCCATTTTGTATTTTTTCTCGAGTTTTCAGAGCATCTTTTTGTCTAGTTATTGCCACGTTAGAATTGGGTCACCATGATAAATGATGATACATAAACCGCTGACGTCTCTAGTATCAATAAGATGGAAAGGCAAACTGTGAATCATAATCGGACGATGTCATTAAACCACACGATCTCACGGTTCGATTTTTCCTCACGATATCGCCCAGCCCGGGTCCATACACGTGTGACCTGTGACATTCATAGGCCACGGTTAACTGCACAAGGCTTCATGCGAGTACAGAGAATATTCAGAGCCCCAACAGCAAAACAACACATCTCTTATATTAACTTCTTTTAAAAATCATCTCAATCACTCCAAATCCAACTCTACAATCAGTCATACCTATGTATATAAACCTGAAGAGCCGCCGTGATGGAGGCCAATGACTAGTTACATTTCCTTTTTAATATCATCCTCTTTGCAGGTAATTATAAATAAATACAAACAAAAAACAAAACAAGGAATGTCTACTGCAAACAATATACAAAATTAAAGAAACTGTGGTATCAACAGGAGTAAATGTGATTTTTTTTCTTTTGAATCTCTATAATCATGATGGGTAGAACTTCCTGGGACAAAGAAAGACTGCTCTGAATCTTGGTATTGTTCTTTTTCAGGTACGATGGTGTGAAAAATGTTCCCTTTCTTGAGTGCAGGGTGTAGCAGAGTCTGATCGAACCCTGTCCGTGTGGTTTGTGAATATTGACAAACGCACTTTTCTCCTATTGACGCAGACATGACGAGATGGGCACAAGTCCACACTGATGCCGCTCTGAGAAGGCCCCTCCGATCCGTGTGGTTTTATTCCTCGAGTCCATATCGGGCCGTTCCGTCTCAGAGGGCGATGAGTTTATTAGGAGCAAACCGAGGCCTGCTTTGAGTTTTGACTGATTATAAGATTCTTCAGGTGGGAAAACTCCGCCCTGTGTACAGGTTACATGAACTGCATCTAGAAGGAGCAAAGAAAAGCATGTTATATACTGCTTAGAGGATACTTTTAGTGGATTTGATCAATAATTAGAGTAATTCAAGACCATTTAAAAGGTGGGGCACTGTGTAGCTTTTATTGGAGGAGCGTCCATCACATGCTTGTCTACATGGAGATGTCGCTTTGCCCAGAACAGTGTTTCTTTTCATACAAATGATTATTATTCTTTCAGACAAACATTACTCAGTCCATAGCTTAAAAGAAAAACTGGAAACAAAAAAACCCAAATATACAAAGCACTCAAATAGGTCCATAAAGTGAATTAAAAAGTGTGGACTTTCTGTGCCCACTGCTTTCTACCACCAATAAAAAGATTTGGCTTTCCAAGGGCTAACCAGATCTAAACCAGGTCTATATTAGAACTATTCCAGGTCTAATCTAGGGCTAAACCAGGTCTAAAAGTGGACTACATGGTTTCATTGTAATTCTTGAAGAAATTATCCGGAGGAGAACAAAAGTGGATAAATTTAACTGGATAAAACACAGAAACTGCAGAGCTGTCCAAGGACCACCTAAAATGTTCCACAGTATTGCATTAAGTGTATCTATCTCCATGGAAACGAGCAGGTGAGGCAACCACGACAATGTTTTTCAAGGCATTTCCTTTCTTGACAATAAACCGTCTAACTAAATAAATGCAAGCTCGATTTAGAGTTTAACGTTACACTGTGGAGCATTTCCGGCAAAGTCATAACATTTGGACAGAGACAAGCAGGTAGCAAACCCCCGACAGAAAAGCTACACAGAGCACCTTTAACTAACGTAAGGCTGTGCAATACAACAGTTTCAAATGGGATCACATAACCAGTGTTTTAGACCCAAACAACTGAAAAACAAACAGAATTAACCTGGAAAATAGCTAGCGGTTGTGCTAAAGGCTAAATTATAACACAGTATTGAACAAAAAGTTACTGCGTGTTAGTTTAATTGATTTGTTCTGTCGGTTTACCCCAGGGCAGGAGTATTTGACCACAGAGTCAGACAGAAAAATACAATGTAAAGCGGGTGCTATAAGAATTCAATGCACGTTTTTGTATTATCACTAAAGCACTGTTATATTGCACTGCTTTAAAACTCCAAGTGACATAAAATCCAACAAAAGTAGCAGTTGTTTGTGGCTGGTTTTACAAAGCAGTGAGTGACCAATGCATTTACAACTAGCGTCATTCCAGGAAACATTTACTTATTTAAAGGGCCCATATTATATTACATTACTACTACACGGATCTATGTTTCCTCATCAAAAATACCCCTGGAGTTCAGTTTTGTTTCATTCACAACTGTTCTTCTCTCAGAAAACAGTCTGTTCCACCTTTTAATGCCATGTGGTAATACAGGAAGTGCTCCATTGTGTTTTTAAACTCCATACAGCTTCACGAGAATCAGTTGGATGATCTCAGTCTTGGGAATTGCCAATCTCTACTGAACTAAGGTGGAAGAGAGCATTTAGAGCTTTGGAGATAAACTCAGACTAATAATAAACGATTACTCAAACACGGTGAATGAAACTAAAAACTCCAAGTACGTTACATGACTTTAAAGCTCACAAGAGTCCATTTTGCATAATATAGGACCTTTAACAATTCATTTTCTTTATGACGTTTTGAATCTCCGAGCCTGTTAAAGAAACCCCGATATCTTTGTCTGTTCTGGGTCGCTTTAATAGGCTATGCAGAGAGTCATGTGTGACACTAGTCTAGCTTTAATATAGCTGCAAATGAATGAAGGAACATTTATTCCTAGAAGTGAAACAGTCCGTGTGGAGGCAAACAGACAGAAAATCAAGGAAAATTGACATGCACCTTCTGTTAGGGCTGCAACTAACCATCATTTTAGAAGTCAACTAGTCGGCTATTATTTATTCAATTAGTACAACTAGGCTGAAATAATGTGACTAGATGTTTCTAGAAGGAGAATACTTACAACTAAAGTGTAATATTCAGGAAAATCAAATATGTAGATCACTATAAAAGGTTTTTTTTTTTTTTATTGTCTGCATCATAAACTGTAGAAAGACGTGGCCTAATTGAGTGTAACATCTTCCATAATGTTTAAGTCAAATGAAGCTATGCAGGAATGTTAATTTATATTTATAGTCTATGGTGTGTAATGTCCAGATAAAAAAGGAGAAATTAACTGGACAAAAGCTGTTGTTTGTTTTTTAATAAAGAATGAACAAAGACTTAATAATCTATTTGTTTGCCATTATGAATTAAAAATGATTCAGGCTAAGTAACCACTTCCTAACCCGTAACCCTATCCCCATAAGTGGCTAAATCCTTCTTAATAAGCATTTGTCCGTCATCATCAAGTCCCTGTTCATGCATTATTAAAGATAGAATGTGTAATTTTTCTGGTAAAGTGCCCATCAAATGCTTTTCTTCATGGAGATGTTATTGCTTTGTCTTGAACGTTTCACAGTATAGTGGCATTAAACCTTTCCATCTCCATGAGGACCAAACCAGACCAAGTTACAAGTCAGATCTGTGGAGAGGCAACCCCGCTCAAAGTCTTTTTTTCTATGTATTTTTGAGCTATAAAATCACCTGTAATTGAGTAAATATAAAGTAGCTCCATTTAATGCCATACTGTGGAACATTCCAGGCAGAGCAGTGACATATCCATAGAAATAAGCAGGTGACAGACCCCCAACCAAAAACTTAGATAGTGCATCATTTTATTATTATATATTATAAACGTAATCTAATATGAGAACAGTTATTATAATAGTTGCAGCCCTACTCTCCGCCACACTTAGACCTTAGATGCTGTGAGCCACACACAGGGGGCGCTGTACCTAATTACGCTCTATAAGAAATTATGCACAAAGAGCTGAGCGAGAGGGTCCTTCCCGGGGACTCTGAAGGGGCTCAGACTGGAGGGGCTAGAAGTGGAGGGCGACTGACGTGAAAGGAGATGAAAACACAGAAAGAGACATGGAAAAGAGAATGAAGAGAAGCCTCAAGAAACACATCAGAAAGAACATATAGCAGATGTCATTTAAAAGTGCACCATGTACCTTTTCTGGTGGTTTCCATGGAGATGTAACATTCCAGATTCCAAAGCATTAACATCTCCATGAAGAAGAGGAAGTAGAGACCCCTCCACCAGAAAATAGTATATAGTGCATGTTTAAAGTAGCTGTACCTGATTTTTTTAATGAATAATTGAATGAATACTGAAAATTAAGTTTACTTTAAAAAGTTTGCAGTCCAGAGTAATCCTTCCCTTTCCCAGTGCATTCCTAGCATCCCAATTATTCACGGCAATGAGTTTTATAAAAGGGCAGAGCGGAGTTATACCGTCATGCTAACAGCAAATAGCATGCAAATACTTCCTGCTCCACAAACATCATTCCTTTATAATTAAATGCAGGCAACAGAAAGCTAATTTTGACCTCAAGTTCTGGTTTTGCAATATACATGCACAGAGGTAAGACAGATTTTACTTTATCACGTGAAACAAAACGGGTACAGGCTCTTTAACTATTATTTCTCAACAGATTTCCAGCAGGTGTGGAGGAGTGGTTTACCTGTGCTCCAGAGGCAGAACCGAAGGGGTTGGCTGGCCTCATCACAGGCTGAGTGTACATCATTGTGGGCTGGGTCATCATCATGGAGCCAATGTGTGGAGGCTGAGGAGACACAAAACAACTCAATGCACATGTCAAAATGGATCATCTGTCATTTAAGAGTGGTAGTGCATTTCAGGAAGTCCAGTTTATTTGTAATTTTCTGGTATTTCACTCACAAATGCACAAATAAGTGGTCAATGCAGGTAAAAAGGTAAAACTAAAATAACATGTAAAGGTATATTTTATTAATCCTTCAAGAGGGAAATTCATTCTGTGCATTTGAGTCTTCCTTCAATAACTCAGGGAACTGGTCAGTGCGGTTCTGGTCTGAACTGCCAAAGCTGGAGGATTTTATATATCGTACATGTGTTTGGGTTAATGGTGGAAACCTGAGTGTCCAGAAAAGCTCACTCAGCCATGCAGAAAAAACATGCAAACTGAACATAAAAAGAGTTGAACCAGGAACTTTCTTGCTGTGAGTCGTGAAAAACTAAATTTCTTTTATATCAGATCATGTCCTAGTACCTGGAAATTTCATTTGTTTTAAAATACATCTTCAAAAAACACTCAGATGCACAGTGTAAATGTTTCTACAGCAAAACTTGAAATTCCCTCAGGATTGTCTAAGTCTTCCCCGGTCTAAGTCTTCCCCGGTCTAAGTCTTCCCCGGTCTAAGTCTTCCCCGGTCTAAGTCTTCCCCGGTCTAAGTCTTCCCCGGTCTAAGTCTTCCCCGGTCTAAGTCTTCCCCGGTCTAAGTCTTCCCCGGTCTAAGTCTTCCCCGGTCTAAGTCTTCCCCGGTCTAAGTCTTCCCCGGTCTAAGTCTTCCCCGGTCTAAGTCTTCCCCGGTCTAAGTCTTCCCCGGTCTAAGTCTTCCCCGGTCTAAGTCTTCCCCGGTCTAAGTCTTCCCCGGTCTAAGTCTTCCCCGGTCTAAGTCTTCCCCGGTCTAAGTCTTCCCCGGTCTAAGTCTTCCCCGGTCTAAGTCTTCCCCGGTCTAAGTCTTCCCCGGTCTAAGTCTTCCCCGGTCTAAGTCTTCCCCGGTCTAAGTCTTCCCCGGTCTAAGTCTTCCCCGGTCTAAGTCTTCCCCGGTCTAAGTCTTCCCCGGTCTAAGTCTTCCCCGGTCTAAGTCTTCCCCGGTCTAAGTCTTCCCCGGTCTAAGTCTTCCCCGGTCTAAGTCTTCCCCGGTCTAAGTCTTCCCCGGTCTAAGTCTTCCCCGGTCTAAGTCTTCCCCGGTCTAAGTCTTCCCCGGTCTAAGTCTTCCCCGGTCTAAGTCTTCCCCGGTCTAAGTCTTCCCCGGTCTAAGTCTTCCCCGGTCTAAGTCTTCCCCGGTCTAAGTCTTCCCCGGTCTAAGTCTTCCCCGGTCTAAGTCTTCCCCGGTCTAAGTCTTCCCCGGTCTAAGTCTTCCCCGGTCTAAGTCTTCCCCGGTCTAAGTCTTCCCCGGTCTAAGTCTTCCCCGGTCTAAGTCTTCCCCGGTCTAAGTCTTCCCCGGTCTAAGTCTTCCCCGGTCTAAGTCTTCCCCGGTCTAAGTCTTCCCCGGTCTAAGTCTTCCCCGGTCTAAGTCTTCCCCGGTCTAAGTCTTCCCCGGTCTAAGTCTTCCCCGGTCTAAGTCTTCCCCGGTCTAAGTCTTCCCCGGTCTAAGTCTTCCCCGGTCTAAGTCTTCCCCGGTCTAAGTCTCCTGTTGAGCATTTGTAATTTTTCCTCTATTGCTGAAGATTTGTCTTGTAGATTTGCAGAAAAGCTAGTTAAAATATGCTTTCTTCAAACTTGGTGCATTTGTTGAATATGTGCCAGTTGCGCGAGGCGGGTGCAGTCCCTGTCGCCTTACCATTCCATATGCCATCATGCCCGTCGGGGTGGTTGCCGGGAAGGCCATGACAGATGGAGCCTGAAGTGACACAAAAACACGATGAGAGAGACGTATCTGGGCCACAGAATCAGGATGCTGAAACTCGGGCTAAAAAAAGCAAATTAATAAAACAACAATACCAGAACTCAGCAATTCTTTTTATTCTGAGAACAACACTCCCTATGCCTTCACTAGAATCATTTGGAGGATTTCAGCAGTGCAATTTTCAACCTCTACTAAACAAAAAGGTAAAAAAAAAAGTAGCTGTAACTTGACCAGGTAACGTCAAGTCCTTGTCCCCACTGAAATAAGGAGCGAGACGTATCTGGGCCATAGAATCAACATGCTCGAACAGTCAAAAAAAAGAAAATTAATAAAACAACAATACCAGAACTCAGCATTTCCATCTATTCTGAGCTGTAGGAATATGCATTTCTAAGCTCCACCTGCATTCACAGCTGCAAGGCTCGAGCAGGATGTGTGAGCCAACTTTGTTCTGACTTAAGAGACGACCTACGCCTCATTCAGCTTCAAAGACCCCCGCTGCTAAGCTCATCCCTTGAACTGCTTTCACAAAAAAAATCAAAAATCCCAGTTAAAATGGGGTAACAAAAGCGTGTTACTGATTTTTGGGAAACTAGGAATTTGTTGTGAGTCAATCTGGATATGATTTCATTTATTTGTTGTATTATTTGAGTCCAATAACCGGTTTTCCCAAGCCAATATTAAAAAACACATTATGCTCTCTTGTGTCTTTAATTCCCTTTTAAACATGCTTTTTGGTTACCTTGGGATATACATTATGCATTTAACATTTTCCCACTTGAATATGTACTGTGCAACTTTTCTGGTAGTCTGCCACAAGCTTGTTTCCATGGAGATATTATTGCTTTGCCTGAAAGGTTCCTCAGTATGGCACTAAACTCAACTATGGTGCATTTATTCCATTATTCAGGTGTTTTACTGCTCAAAAAAACTACAAAATCACACATTTCTCAGCTCACCTCTCCACAGATCTGACCTGTAACTTGACCTGGAAGCATTGCAGGCTTGTCTCCATGGAAATAGATAAATTTAATGCCATATTTTGGGTCATTCCGGACAAAGCAACAACAGGAGACAAGTGGCAGACTGTCCAGCAGAAAGTTACACAGTGCACCATTAAAAACAATGTTTACGATTGGAAAACTGTCATCATCGAGTCGTGTACCCAAGAATAGTCTGATATGGATTTTCTGAGCAGAGAAATCCAATAATTTGCTTGCAGCTGTGTCAGATAACCAATATTTGATAATACTAAGATAGTAGACAGAAGATTACAAATTAGCTTTTAAAAATAATACATCTGTTGCATGAATGTGTAAAAACACAGCCAAATTTTTTGTGTAAATGCTCCAATTTCCACTTTTATTCATTACTCTGTTTAAAAAAGACAAATCCGATGCACTGAGGATAAACTGAGAATCACCCCTAGAAAAGAACAAAACATTTTTACTGATTTTAAGTCCAGGCATTTTTGTGAGCATCTAGAAATGGACCAATAGCTGCAAAAATCATAAGCACAGCACTCTTCTGCGTGCATGTTGTCAAAGTGTGTGACATTGTGAGAGAAAACTAATGAAAGCCCGTGATAAGAGCTGCACAGTGGTGTTGGCAGGTGCTGACAGGTGCTGGCAAGTGCAGCGTTCATATACAGCAAGATTAGAAAACGCACAGGCCTTTTGTGTGAAGCCCCTGAAGTGATAACAAACCCAGATTGTTCTAATGCGCAGCCACAGCACTCGGGGGAAGGATACAATTCATTAACTATTCACTCAAGGGCCACGGAGGCACAAGTCAGACAGGCTGCTCGCAAAATCTCAACATGACATAAAACTCGAGATATAACCTCTCATATGTCCCGTTACTGGTGCACTGATGTTTGAGTGACGGTTCTAGACATGAAATCACACTGGGATTACTACTAACAGACTAGAGTAATACAAAATTACAACTGTTAAGTAGTAAACAGGGGTAAGACGCGACGCTTTCGATAAGACAAGGTGACATAAGAGTTTGGGTCCACGAGATTTTGATTATTCCTTATTTGATTATTCCTAATACAGTTTGAGATTCAATTCAACACGCAACTTTTTTATGTAAACGCTTAATTTTTCTCATGTGTGCACCATCTTGTGTCCAATTTGTTTTGTGAGATCTCATAGCCTGAGTACTTTATTAGTTCCTTGAGACAGGAACATTTATTTTCTGCATTTGACCCATTTTTCCGTACAGTTAAGTACAGTAATTGTGAGCCGTTTTCTAGATTTTGAGAGTCTTGGTCAGAACTTCGCTGCAGGACTAAGTATTGCATGATTTGGGAAGCCGGACTGCCCATAAGAAACCCTCCTAGACACGAGGAGAACATGCAAACACCACACATAAAGGCGAACAAGGAGTCAAACCTGAAACCTTTTCGCTGTGAGATATAAGCGCCAACCACATCTTACAACCACAAAGCCAAGGATCATCAACTACCTAAAATGCTGACAGGAATACACCCTTTTTGTTCAATAGGATCTCTCTATGGCCATTATGATCCCAAATAAACAAAACGAAGGGCACTCAGGAGCTCAGAACTAAAGAAAAGGGGAAATTCAGGAAAATTCTGGGCCATTCAGGAAACTGCCCATCTCTAATCACACTCCACGAGGACACACTTGGCATCTGACAAAACGGGAAAGGAGCCTCATATTAGCTGAAAGCTGTAATAATCCGAGATGTGGAGATGGTCCGTTCTGAGGCTGCCCAGACGGAGCCAAGTGCTGCTAATGTAGTGAGCGCAGGCCCCAGCATGCGGAGTGCCATAGTGTTAATGGACTTCCTGTAGTTTGCGAGTGTGGCTTCTGTGAAACTGAATGAGAGCAGTTATATTAAGGAGACATGCCAGCGCGAGGCGGAGAGCTACGAGAAAACTCTAAATGAGACTTACGTATTGTGGGAATAGCATGCCGTTCTGTGTGGACAATCGCACATCACACACGCATGTATTAGGTCCGAAGGAAAAAGGACAATATGACCTCGCTAGATGAGAGCTAAACGTGTGGTTACCATGGTAGCGGGGTTCCAGGTGGTGGAGGGGGCCGTCTTGGGCTGCCAGTTGGTTCCTCCGGTTAGCTTCTTCTCTCCCGGCTGACTCCAGTGCAGATCGCTGTGTGGATCACAGTGTTAATGCTCAGTCCGAAATGCATGTGTAAGGAACAATATTAAGTTAAATATTAGCAGCACTTACTTCTTTGCTGTTCCATTGCCAATCCCCAAATCTACAAGAGGGGAAAAAGTAGTGAAGTTGACAGTTTCCACAATCTTAATTTTTTAACACATGGATATGGGTCAATGGCGTATAAGGATTTTCCACCGGCAAATTTTGTTTCTATTTTTCAAACTTTTTCAAATATTTACAATGTCAGGTATACATAAATCTATGTTTAACATTTTTATTGCGCATTTTTAGTGGTTTTTTTATGTACAGAAATTGACTACAACCTTAAATGTCATGTGGGGCATCTGAACATTAACATAGTTTTATTTTCTAAAACATGTTGGGGACATTAATCCAAGTTCTGAGTCATATGAACATGATATTGATACTTAAAAACATGATATTTGAAAAAAATTGACACACTTGGACAATATTTGTTTGAATATTATGGGGGAAATGTCAATTCAAGAAATATACAATTTCACGTGAGACTACAAAACACTTCATATTTATTTTCTTTCTTTACTGGCATATTTTCTGATTAAATTTAGAGTAATTTTAAAGAAGTTTACATCAGCAGTTTAGGGCAGATGGTCGCACCACATGACATTTTAGCACTTTAAAGTACAAAAAATGCTTAATGCTTGCTTGTATGTATGCTTAATAACTAATGATTTATATAAGAATGTTTTGGTTCTATGGTGGTCAGATACACAGGTATGTGGTGAATTATTATGAATTATTATGAATGAATTATTATTTGCATTCTTTCAACTTTAGAAATTGCAATTGGACAGACATCACGTCATTGACCCATATCTGTTCAAAGGTGCACTTATTAATGAGGATCTGACACCTGCTTGTTTCCATGGTTTGCCTGGAATGTTTCACAGTATTACGTCAAGCAAATCCATCTTGCATTTATTCTATTAGATTACTTAAAATATCTTGACAATGATCTTGCATTCTTGCTTTGAATGGACTCACTTCATTACAGAGCTGACTTATAACTTACAATAAAAAACATTATTAATAACGTGGGCCGCACTGATTTGCTGCCATGAGTATTATTTGGTATAGTTATTGAAGAATTTTGTGACAGTGGTACAATTTTCGAACAATCTTTAATTCCAGAGCCCTTTACAACACTAAAGCCTCCCAAAGTGATTTTCCAATTAAAATCAACAGTATAGAAATATGCAAATATAAAAATAGTTATGCATATTGTCAATAAATTACTGAGTGTTGAAGGCTGAAGTCTGAAAAGATAAGTTTTAAGACTTCTGTTGCTTGTTTAACGAAAGGAAACTTACATTGTTTATCCCATCAAATTGTTAGGGACTACGTGATTTCAAACCCTATCGGAAAATTTCCACAGTACACCTTTAATTCAAGTCTGAACGAACAAACCCAAACGGAGCACTTACTGCCGACCAGGTTGGCCAGAGAGGAGTCCAGATCGTTTGACACGAGCTTGTTGACCTGCTGTCCGTTGGGAGTCAGGGCTTGGTTGGGAGAAGATGCCACTGTGGGTTTGAGGATGCCGCCTAAAATATCTTAAAGAAAAGGGGCAAGATGGAGGGAAGAGGAAGGAGGGGTAAAGGTGAAAGGTCGGGGAGCCCAGAGTAGGTGACAACACAATACGACAAACGATAACAAACAAACAAAAAAAAAA
>KN511345.1:915-11181 GCA_000787155.1 Scartelaos histophorus
AAGGAGTGGACATCAAGAAGGTGTGGTCTGACATTATCGCATTAGTCATTAAGACCGTTATTGCTGTGGGGCCTGAACTGAAGGTCTACTACCAGGCAGAAATACCTCCAGGCAAACCTGGTCCTACATGTTTTCAGGTTGGTTACATACTTATAATTATATTTTCTGTAGGTGAAGGTCTACCTAAACAAAACTGTCTTCTTAAAATTGTTAGATATTAGGATTTGATATACTCCTGATGAAGAACCTGAAACCAATTTTGCTAGAAGTGAACTCCAATCCAAGCATGAGGATTGAGCATGAACAAGAGGTAAGAATCAAACCGACCATAAACAACCCTGAGATGTTTCTCCAACTGGTGATCAGAAAAGAGTGACCTTATTGAGAGCACTAAGCAGGAGTCTTTCTGCACTTAGGCTCTGACGAGTCATTCTTCTCTGATGGCTCAGTTTGTTTTTCATTTGTTCAGATGCAAGCAAATTAAAACAGATGCAAGTTTTCATAGAAGAGAGAGGGATAAAGAGCAGAGGGAAAATCATATGGATCTGCATATATAACATGTGATCTTGTGGGATGACATTTTAAAATATTTTAGCAAGCCTTCCTCTCTTCCTTCCCAACTCTAGTCCTAGCCCTTACCCTAACCCTGCTATTTTTATACATTTTTGAGTGTCTTTATTAAAAAAAAAAAATCCAAGATGGTGGTTTGTAAAGGGGTGTGGTCACAATATTTTTACATTTTCTTACATCTGTATAGGGTTGGGGTGTGCCCCCACGCTTAAAATTTGAGTGAAATCGGCCAAAGTTTGTGTAAATTGCGAGGGGGTGCTCCAATTTTTGTATTTTCTTACATCAATCTGTTCAGGGTGCGATTTGGCTATTTTATCATTAGAATAACATGGCATCGCTATGGCAACGCTGTAAACGCTGTGGATCGGGATGCTAAAACTGTGTTTTGTGCAAAATTTCAGAATTTTTTGAAAAACTAAATTTTGTACTCTCATATTAAATTTTGTGTCAATTTGTAGGGGGCACTAATGTGCCAAATTAATTTCTCTCATGTTAAGTAGCTTTAGGGCAGAGAGTTTAACAACTGATTCAAATTTCACTGAAATCAGAGTTTGTGCAAATGGGAGCAATTTGTAAAAATTCAAAATTTCCAAAATTCTGGACAATTTTTGTCACTTCACTGCTCAGAGACCATAAGACGTATCTGAAAAATTAAACTTTTGACGTTCACACCTTGAGATAATGTGTACCAAATTTCAGCCCGTTAGGGTGAACGCTCTAGGATGAGTACGGAAAAGCTTAGCAAAACTTAATCTCTACTCTAATATTGCCGGCCCCTGGTAGAGTGCACAGTGTTGGTCTAATAATATTTTTTACTTGTCTTGATCTACTTCTGTGTCAAATTTTGGTGTTGTTCCTATTTCCTAATGCATTTTTGTGTTGTTTGAGGGCAAGTTATGGGCGAGTTATGTTGCTTCATTTCACTTCCTGACCACTAGGAGCATCGCTTTGCGATACTAATAGGCTCTTCTCCAGCCTCTGGCGCTCAGGCCTAATAATACTAATAATAATCAAATGTAATGTTAATGTAATACTACACTATAATAAAGTAATCACATTTTATTTGCTTGCTCTTTGTGTGGTGCAGGTCACACCAGGTGTTTTTGAATATGTTCCCAGTCCTGTGGATGAAGAGGTGAAAGTGAATGTGATCAGAGACACACTGCGCCTTATGGATCCCACCCGCAAGAAACCACCAATGTAAAAACACACACACACATACACACACATACACACACATTGAGGCTAAGCTTGGACTTTCATTTTTAAGGACATACCTCATGCGCCCTTCTCACTGCCCATTCCCTCTCAAAGCCCATCTCCTCAGTCCTCAGCAGCTCTATAGAGCCTGTTAAATGGTTTGTGGTGTGAACACACAGCGGACTAGACATAAGTCTGATGGTCGTCTGGATGAGTAGTAGCCCAAGTGGTGCCTGCTTATAAATCCTCTCCTCTATTCTTTGAGTTTTTTCTTGGACAGTTTTTCTTCCGTGACAAAAGGATTTACCATTTCCCTCCCTCCTTGCATCTCCATCTTTTCTCTCCTTTTTCAATTGTGAAATATGCTTTTGTCTCAGGAATAACATTCATATTCTGGAGTTGTCCTTTATATTGAATCTCTTTTCAGAATCACTGGTGCACCTTTGTCCTGTTTTAATCGGGAGAAATGTATAGTATTTGTGAAAGGATATTGGCTTTCACTACTGACGTTATTAGATGTTTGATTAATCAATTTTTAAAAAAATCTATAACTGTAACTACTAGTGTTTGGAATTATGAATTAGGGTTGCTCTTTACATTATATCTTGCAAAGTTATTTTGTTCTTTTGTGATTTTCCCAGAAAAAAGTCATTTACTTTACTAATTTTAACAACATTAGTGACAACACTAATACCTTCCTGGCGGAAAAAGAATTAATTAACATTCATCTCAACATATGAATTTCATCCATATTTAGACCAAACTGATCCCAACTGAGTATAGTTTGAGCAGAGAGTGTGTAAATATTTCAGGTTTGGGTGATAAGTAGAAAAAAGCATCTCAGTAGTCTAATTACATGGAGTGCATCTTTGTCCTGTGGGGAATGTGTGTTTGATGGATGACTCACGTTCTCCGCAGGCTCTGACTTGAGCAGTTATGAAAAGATGGCGTCAGTTCAAAATGGTGTTCATTCACTCTGTCCTTTTCTTGTGCCACACACCTGAGCCACATTTCTTTATGAACCTGTCTCTGCTCAGCGCTCACCTTTCCCTCTTCATCCTCTTCATCTCCTTCATCATGGGTCCTGCTGCATGCGCTGTGTTCTGTGTGCGTACACAGGCCTCTCTGTGTGAGGCTGTCAGCAGCTGCAGCAGTCGTGCCCATCCTGTCTAAACAGATAGGGGTGATGTCCTTTTGAGGGCTCTGCTGTGGGATGAGTGATTCTGTTAAACCGTCAGCAGGGCTCTCTCACACTGTTCACTCATTTATGAAGAAGGAGAGTGCCCCACAACAGGCAGCAGCACTGTAAACCTGGAAGCAGCTAAATGCACCTGCCTGTTTAGAGTAGTTGAAGCTAGAGACTCACACCAAAGACATCGGATAAAACCTTGTTGGACACATTTTGAATGGTTTGGAGCCAATCTGTGTTAAGAATCTTTGCAATTTGCTGCCGATTTGATAATCATTGACATACATAATTCATTTACAGTTATCTTATGTTCATTCTGACTTTAATAATGATAATATGACTATATTTTCTTCTAAATAAACTTGAAATGTTTTAATTTCAAATATCTTAAATGGAACTTCAAGACATGGACAAAATTATTGGCATACACAAATAGTTCATAAGGCCTTTTTGTCCTATTGTGATAGTTGCTGTGCATTTAAAAATAGCTGTTGTGACTCTTGACTGATCAAAGGTTAGGAGAAGCCAGGGCAGGTGAGTTTTTATGCCTTATACAACATTACTCTTCACTGTCCTCTGCCAAGCCCAGAAGTAACTGCCAGCTCACGGGAAAAGCACGGTGCATTCATTTTCCTCAGGTTGTGCACTCTGTAAAAGATGTGACAAAAGCACATGGTGTTTGAGTTTATGGCAGTGCCCCTTCAGGATGAAGCCTATAATTCAGGTCTGGGAATAAACAGCATTATTACTGTATACGTGCAGAGGTGGCGGGCTGGGGTAACTTGAAAGTATTTGTGTGTTTGTATGCAGAGCACTGCCCAGACCTGGAGGAGAAGCTTCAGAAGAGATTTCTGCAGAGCCTGAGTCCCCTGTGTCCAGTCCCGAGGAAGCCCTGCCCTCTCTGTGTCTCAAACAGGTCTACCCCAAATACACCAAACAGTTTAACCATCTGCGACTGGTGGAGCGCATTGCAGCCCTCTTCATCCGCTTTCTGGGGGTTAAAGGCAACATGCGCCTGGGCCCTACAGCCTTTAGGACCTTCATCAGGTACATACAGGGATTGTTTTCACACACGTCTAATACTTTAACATTTGGAGTCATACCTATTTACATATCTATTTTACACAGGACTTGCAAACTGAGCAATAGTAGTTTCACAATGGCTTCCGTGGACATTCTCTACATTGACATCACACGGCGTTGGGCAGGAGCGGCGGCAGACTCCAGAGAAGCTGGTAACACTGAAACATTTGGTGCCTGTTGTAAAGGAAGACTAAACTAAATATAACTAAACTAAATATTTAATGAATGAGTGCAATAGTTTGTGTAGCTAATTTTAAACTGAATAAAGTTTAGATGATATTTGACTCTAATAACTGTAAATGCAATTTACAATAAACTATAAAAGGTACATGTAAATGCTAAAAAATACAATACATTTCCATTCACAAAGAATATATTGATTTGAAGCCAGTGCCCATAGTGTGCCTCATGTTTTGTAGGCATGGGTCTGCAAGCTTTTGTGGAGGCCTTCTTCTCACTGGCTGCGCGCAGGTTCAAATCTCTGGGCCAGAGGCAGCAGGTGGTGGCTCTGCTGGAGCTGTGTGAGCTGAGTGTGTGTGAGGAGAGGCGCTCAGTGAGCTGCAGCCGTGCTCTGTCTGGAGGCACCAGGACTCTGGCCCACACTGCACAGCTCTCCCCTGCTCCTCTGAGGAGAGCCGTCAGCCAGGACCAGCGACTTCACTACAGACTCAAAGCCCGCACCCTCCGGGTCAACGCAGACAACTGAGGGACACCTGAGGGACAACTGAACGGCTGCCTTAGACTGTGGCCAGAGAGAGGAGCATGGTGGGAATCATGGGCAGGAGGGTTGTATCCTAACTGAGTGAACAGTGCATGATTGGTCAATGTTACAGGGATGAAGGAGCAGGGAATCAGATTTAAAGCCTGACCATAGTTCACTATGGCTAGTTTTCCTGGGCAGCTATTAGCTTCCGTCCACTGTATGTGCAAATGCATCTTCTTTATGACTGACAAACTAGCTTTACCACTGGCATTTATGAAGCACTAAGTAGTATCGAGGATGTGTATTTTCTTTGAAATTGCACTCGTTTCGTTTGCACAGGTTGAATGCAAGTGTGACTGGTTCATTCTGAGTGTTGTGTGTATTTATTGTTCTAGGATCTACTGGGAATGACTCCACGCAGCCAGTGGCTGAGCCTTGCATCGCAGCTTCTTAAGCCCATTAGCTGTGAGTTAAGTGAATAAGTATTCAAATGGAAAAGGCCACTTATCCTATTTCAGTTCAGCAGCAGTTCCAGTCAGGCAGCCTCCACCCTTAAGTGATGGATGGAAAGAGTCTTAGGAAGTAAGTTGCCATTAGCAAACTAATTACTTGAGCAGTAAAAGCATGGTGCATAATTTCTTACATAATGATCAAAGGATCAAAACTACATAGGTATTAAAGTAAAACTAAGCTTAGTATGTACTCTTTCACTTATGCAAACACCTTTGTCAGATCACATTTTAGTAAAGCAGAACCTAACACTAAAGTGGAATATAAATGTATTCACAAAATTATAAATAAAATAATTTTGCTCTTCAAATTGCTCTATTCTCATCCTTATGATAAAATGCTTCTCATCTCTTATATAAAATGTCCATAATGTTTGCATTCATGTACTGTCATGTCGTCTTTGGCCTTTACAACATCGAGCAGGACACAGTTCAGTCAGAACAGACTCCTCAGTGTTGGGAATAACAGACAGTATGTAGGTCAGGCTTTTGAACCAAAACTTCAACATATGTTCTCACACGCTGCCATCTAGGCCTGTGTGAGGGTTTAATGAAATACCCAAATTAGAGCTTCAAGTGCATTTCATAATGCCATAATAAAAGGAAAACCAGAGCAGTCAGCTAAGCTTTAAAATAGCTAAATAAAACTTTAATAGGTCTAGTTGCAAATGTACATAAATTGCACAGCCACATTTTGTCAACACAAGTTCTGTACATTATTGTTTTGTCACTGTTGCCAAAGGAAGCAGAATCCAGCAAATACTTTATACTCTCAACATACTTACAAAAGTAATTTCTACAGGATCATAGAAAACATACAACATGTGTTACTTTATTGTTCAATTTGTTGGGTTGTCGTGTGGATTTTAACCATTGAGGAACTGTGGAGATGCCATTAACTGAGGCAATACAAGATGTCAAATATTTTGCTTATGCAAAATATGGTATTTAATTGTTTTGGACGATTTAATGATGTCCAACAAACATTTTATTTACAACAGTAACACCTGTAGGGGGCATCAGTAGAGCTACATTTTAAATTGAGTAAGTTATTCAGACATACATTTAATAATAATTCTAACCTTCAGTATGCATCTAATTTGTTGAAGTTTTTAAAATAATTTCTTTTTACAACAGTTCCTCAACGTACATGTTTCAAGTCCACAATCACAACACTGTTTATGTGCTGTGCTACAAAATTGCCGTTTGCCAACTAGTATTGAACAGAAAAGTGCATAGAGCTAGAGTCAAAGAGGATTGTGCTTGCGAATCTCACTGTAACTGAAGCCCCTTGGACCACTGAAATCTATTCTTTAAAACATGAGTATTTGACTAATCTGTTTTTGGCTAGCATAATATAGAAAGTGCCAACAGACTGAACAGGGAGGACACAGAAGGCTGACTAAATACAGTTCTACCCAATGAGAGCAGACCACTGACTGAGCTATTTATTTACAATATCCATAATGGTAACAGCAGAGGTTTAGGACAAAAACATTTACAAAAAGCTCTTGTTAACATTACATAAAAATAGTGTCAGCAATTTATTTATTTACACTTTCTCAGGCTGTCCAGTCGCTAGATACACTCTGTTAATCTTATATATATTTACTACATAAATCTGCAGCAAGCCATTTAGTTCATCACCGTCGCTTTCCATCTCGCAATAAAATAAGAGGGTGTAATTTCACGCTGCTATTGGCTCTAAAACAATGAAGAAGCATGCAAAGCCTCACTTAAAAATAAAATTAAAATAAAATATACAAAATATAACCATTAGAGGGACATAAAACCTCAAGGTAAGACCATGTGTGAGCATCTTTACATTCAGAACTATGGAATCTGGCTTTAAAAGGTAAACCGATCAGGGCTAGCAATGTGACCTACACCTGCATCATTGGTTGTGTTAATGTTGTACAAAGATATTCGCATCCAGACTTAATATTTTTGATGCAATTGTTAACTCATCAGTATCGACGAGAGAAAGGAGAAGTTGAGTTCAATGTTGGAAAAAGTCAGAAGAGAAATGACAGTTCACAGTTAGTGATGCACGGGTTTACTCTGCAGAATTAAACCAAACACTAAAACAACCAATCATGCATGGGGACTCGCTAGCAGAGTCACAGTAGGTAAACGCAGAGGTGTAGGAGCCTGTTGCGGGAGTGGCTCACCAGTCCAGTGTACAGAATGAGTGTCTGTGGAGAGCTGTGGAGCCGATTTAAGTTTACCAACGACACAAAGCCCCGGAAGGTGTTTAGATTTCTGCAAAACGTGTTGTACACAGTTTGTAAAGGGCTAAGTAGAATGCAGCAACACTGGTCATCATGCCGTCTTCGGATTGCAACAGAAAACAAAGACCTAGCACCTCACTTCGAACTAAAGGGAGCCATTTTACATCTGACATTATCAAATATAGCTATATGAATGTATAATCTATAGAAGAAAATGCATACATCTATATTAAAAGTTTTTTTTTATAGAGTTATCACATAGATTTTAGTATACATTAGGTGTGTACAACCAATTTTTACAAATCCACAGTATAAGTTGTGCCTTTTTTGCAGAAGTAGAACGGGATTGTAGGTAAAGAGTGGTGTGTTTTAAGGCGTTTCATGTACCAATAGCTTTTCTTCACAAAGTGCACTAGATAAGGACGGAGAGAGCGAGAGAAAGAGAGAGAAAGAAGAGAGGGACACATCCAAGAGGTGACCAGAAGATTGTTTTGGATTATAAATATTTTAAGCTCCTATTTGGTTCTTAATAAACAATGAAAATAAAGCATTAATCCTCTTAAAATAACAAAGAGATAATCCGTGATGGTGTTATAGTTATTTAAGCCGAGTTCATTTCAGTCAAACGCAGAGACAAAGGTTGCTAGGGGCGACGGGTCCGGCACTCATCTTGTGTAGATCGATAGTGGTTCGTCCCAACAGACAGGGTCCTGCTTTCTCCCAGTGTGTGTAACTGTACTGTTTTTTATGTGTTATACTATATATACAAGCTCTCTCTTGAAGGCTGTCTGGTGATCTATCAATCATGCTTAAGTCCCGCCTCCTTCTCCGGCTTGGTCCTTCAAAATCCATAAAGTAAAACGTCCGCCAGGCATCCCCCACGCAGCCACAATGCAGTTTCTCTTACATTACATGCTTTCCCCACATGCATTTAAGCGTCTAACAGTTGCTGCTGTTCCGAAACTCTCCGTTCTCCGTGATCTGGAGCTTGGTGGGGTTGGTGGGGGAGATGCCGTTTCGACTCTGCATGCTGTAGCGCTCCTTCAGTTGCGTCAGGGCGCTCATCAGCCTGGCGTTGGCCGCATCGAGAGACTGGATGCGCTTCTCCTATAAAAAACAATCCGAGTTAAGAGCCAAAAATAGGATCACACATTTGTAAAGTCGGCTATAAATACGAGTAGGAAAATGCAGAAAGCGAAAAAGTCCACAAATCTTGTCAGCGGCAGAGACAGAACTTGATGGAAAAATGAATAAAACATGTCTGTGTCGTCAAGCAGGAGACACAACTGACAGCGCAATTGTTCTAGAGAGAAAACCTCGCGTGGATGTACAGAGGTGGGTACCATGACTCCAAAATAATTTTACTCAGGAGTCAAGGAAAGTGGTCAAAGAAATGTCTGAAAAGTGAAAAAATACTTGGAGAAACTGCCACTTAAGTAAAAGTAATGCAAGATTATGATTTAAATGTAAGAGTAAAACATAAGTAATGCAATAAAGAGTAGTGGTTTTCTGTCAAATATAAGGGTAAAACATAAGTAATGCAATGAATCTTGTCTATTCAAGTAAGAGTAGTGGTTTTCTGTCAAATATAATTAAAGTAAAAATGGTGTATGAAAACTACCCAAGTAAGCACAGAGGGACAATGTAGAACTGACCTGTGCGTCGATGATTTTCTGTTTGGAGTCCACCACGGCCTGCATGTCTGAGTGATCCTTTTTCAGCTCCTCCTCCACCGACATGAGCCTGCAACAAAGTCCGAATGTCTTTTAAAAAGCCACATATTGATTTGTGAATAAAAGCACTCTGGCAGCACTTGGAAATTGCAGACATTACATAAGACAAATCCTATTACCCACAACTGGACTTGAACTTGAATGCAATTTTTTTTTTTTTCTGGTGGAAGGTCTCCTATCTGTTCATCTCAATGGAGAACAGCGGATCTCAAACTGCAGCGCGCATCGGATTCCTCTGCGGTTCAAGTATTTCATTTATAGTAATCCATGTTGTGTTCTCTTTTAATCCTTGTCTCAAACTAGCGGTACAATTGTGTAGTCCAATTTTAGACTTGTTAGTCCATATGTAGTCCTGTTTTAGACCTGGTTTAATTCTAAATCTAATCTCTGAACTACTTCTTCACTCTCAGTTTGCAGAGGGAGGGTCAAAATTGCACGGCGTAAGTTGCATTTATTATAGAAATATCTTGTACCTGCTGATGATGCTCTTCATCTGTAGATCTTTGTCGTCCTGCTGCCTCCTCAGCCTCTCCTCGGACTCCTCCAGCCGGGCCTGGTACTCCATCAGGACCTTCTGAGCCTGCTCGTCCTGGCCCTTCAGACGCGCCTCGTACTCCTCCAGCTTCTGCACCGAGGCTCTCAGCTTCTCCTGTAGCACCGCGATCTCCTGCTGGTACTGAAACAACACGACACTCGGGATGAGCCAAACAATCAGCAGTTTACACTTAAAGAAAATACAATTATTAGTTTATTCTAAAGAAAAAAATAGATTAAGAATACAAGTTAACATATTCTATTTGTTTTATATCTTTACCTAACTGACCATATACAGGTACAATACTCAACAAGTAGTTATTGTAAAGCTGTGCAGTTGGTCAATTATTTTAGTAGAGATGGAGATTCAGCCATTTCTAAGCACCAATGATATTCTTAGGTCTAACTGAGATATCTACAGGCAATGATCAGTAAAAGCAAGTTTTAAAAGCAGTCATTAAAAGCAAGTTTTAAATGACAATTATTGAATTTATTATTATGATTATTATGATTA
>JACN01050750.1:0-11723 GCA_000787155.1 Scartelaos histophorus
GAAGTTTATGCAACTGTATAATATTCCCTAACCAGTATTGCCTCATAAAGTGGCTACAAACTTTAAAAACCTAAAAAATACGTCCCTTAGGAAGACTATCCCTGGTATTTTATGTCATTTATAAGTACAGTTAGTAATAAATGTACAATTTATGTGTTTTACAGGAGCAAAACATTAACATTTTGGTCATTTTGGAGTCTAAGATAATATCAAAACTCTGCATAAGCCTTTTACGTTTAATTGTGACGAATTAAGACAAACTATAACTGCTGATTTTGTGTAGATGGATAAATATTCCGTTGTTTTAAGGAATGTCTTGTGTTTTTTAAACTTGAAAATACACGTAACATTTGAGAATCATTTTGCTGACGATGCGAACTATAGTTTTATTTCAATTTGTTGGTAAAATATTGATAAAATATTGTGGTTTTATAGTTTGAGGGCCACGGATATTGGAAATCAGTAACAAATGATAAAATCCATTTTGAGCGAAAATGAAAAATGCAAAAATATCCAAACCATCGTATCATAGGTGTCGCAAATGAGGCTTTGAAAACTGCAAAACGCCCATAAATTAGGTCAATCAGATAACACGTATGCAAATCAAACCACACTTTTATAATTACAATGATACGACACGAGTTTTTCACTATAGCAGCGCTCACGCCCCTCGCAGGGCAAAGCAGAGGGGTGTGAATCTCGTACGTTATGAGGCGGGATGGTGATGTTACGCAGTGCGGCATTAATGAAGCGATCGCGCCTCCCCGACGCCGCGACAAACGAACAAAGACGTCGACAAAAGGGAAAAGTCAATTCCGATTTTTCCGTTTGTTTTCAGATCTGTCGTTTTTTTTAATCATAAATGAAGTTACTAATTTTGTCCCCACTCTTTCTAGACACTGCCGCTTTAATTGCTAATTGTTAACAGCCAGTGAATACATTTGCATATTAATTAGTCTCCAAATTTGCATATTTAATTTGCTGCCTTCAAAGGGTGTGAGATAAAAGGTCGTGTTATTTTAAATTATTTATCCTTTATGGCGGAAAAAAATGCTGAAAGGAAGAAATGTGGGTGTGATTTTGTGAACCTTTAAGCTCTGAAAATGTGTAAAAAATGTATGTCAGATCTATACAGGACTGGGCAGAGGTTTGAGTGAGGTGTGAAAAATCGCTGTCAGCTAAAAGTGCTCTTATAAATGCGTAGTTTTATGTTTTATTTTTGTTGTGAAAATATCAAGAAAAGGTCATTAATGGACCGAGAAAAAAGATGATACATTTGAGTGTGGATTTGTTTCGCTGTTAAATGGCAATGGGCAATTCTGGGCTATTTTGAGTTAACTTTACTCACGAAAATAAGGTTATTTTTTATGTTTGGAGACTAGTTTTCTGGCTCAGTGGATCCAGCATTTACTCCACAACTATAAGTATCCATAGTACATTTACACAGCATTTATATTCACATTTATTTTCACTACTATGTTTCTACGCAGCTTCGAGCTTTGATTTCCAAATACATCTTATTTCTTCTTATTTTTCTGCATATCAAGACACTTTCCTTTATTCTTTATGGTCAAAGTGAGAAAAAAATTACGCAATTAAGACTAAAACTAAATATTTTATGTTTTAAATGAGCAAAATGGCTTCAAATTGTTGCATAAACCAGAAAACAGAAACTTTTATTGTCTCGTACCAGCTCTTGAAACCTGATATTATGTTTTGCATGATATTTAAGCCTTGTAATTCAATTAAATTAACATTTTAAATTTGCATGAGTGAAGAATGACTTGCATGACTTTGCATGAGTGAAGAATAACTTGCCCTACATATGGGGTTAGGGACGAAGTTACGTATTTTACCGTTTCAGCTTTAAACCATTGCCTTGGCAGAGGTCTAAACCCATTTTCATTTCATTTAGACAGTTCGGATTTATATATTTCTAGATCTCGTGCCTCAAAATCATGTGAAAAAATGATCTTGTGAGATTTTTTCCCACGTTTTTACTCTTGGATTGGATAAAAAAGAGTGATGCGTTAGTGAGTTGTTTCTCTTGCAGTTCCAAAAAGATTGCAAACAGAAATATTACGTCAAATAAATAAAAAATAAGAGGCCAAAATTGGAATTATGACATTTCTATATTAGAGATTATGTCAAAATCCAATGGACCCAAACTCGTATCTCGTCCCATTCTTATATATTTACACTTTTAAACTTTGAATCTCCTTTAACTGATATTTTAAAACTGAATTTCCATGTGTATTTTAGCCAGTTAATTAAAGTTTTAATACAAAGCAGCTTCCAGGATGCTCGAGTGAAGAATGCACTGGAGACGACTGCTTCTTCAGTGTAAGTTTGGAGACCCCCCTCTTTCCCAATCTGTCCGTCGTATTCCCAAGAAGAGAATCGGATGGTGAGAATAGAAACGCATTGCTTTTTATCGCTCTGTTTTGTCCCTCTCTCTCCTGACACATCACATCATTTGGCAGACAACTTTTCTTTTTTTTTTTTTTTACAGATTTGCGTCCTTCCCCAGCTCTAGCATCAGCAGCAGAAGCACAGTTGAGCGCATAGGGAAGTTTAGAAATCCGTTATAATTATATAGTAGAGCCCGTGTGTTCATTCGAGGAGTGAAGTCTGTCTCTTTGGTGTGTGCACTGCAAAAATATCATTACAAATCATGATGAATTTCTATTTATTTACTAATTAGGCCTATATGAATATTTGCATGGCATTTCAGACGATAATGTAACTCAAGTACAACTATTTTTGTATTTATTTTATTGTAAAAGAGGTCCAAAGAACACAAAAAACACAAAACATTAGGAATACACAATACAATATAATACAATACCATACATAATACAGATTGACATTATAAAACATACACACAAATACTTATACGAACTCTCAAAGTTGCAAATATAAACCAAATCCTATTGAAACTAGCAAATATTTGTTAAAAAAAACCCATAAATAGTCAAACATTTCCAAAAAAATTCTGTTCATGTTAATTTTGTTCATGAAAATTACAGATTTTTACACATTGCGCCTACATAAGTAATGTATTTTTATATCATGTTAATAGTATCATTCAAAAAGAGATGGACCATATTGAGAAAAATTATAATTATACCCAAAAAAACCAATGCTATAGCTTGGTTAAAAGTGAACGTATACAAAATTAACCAGTAATAATACTTCATATACACCATTTTAAAGATTACACTGCAAGTTTTAGTTTTATTAGCATGAACTTTGCAACCGTTGTAATAAAACACTGAAAATATAATAATATAAGTATGAAACGTGATTGAGCATATATAATTACAAAAATAATACTTATACTTTGCTGTTTAAAGAATGATGTGCCATTGCAATAGGTTGAAGTATTGCACGAATGGTGAATACAGAAATAAAAATGACACGACAAGTTATATTTTTTATCAACTCTTTTGTCGATACCTGATAATTTGACAAAACAACCGTCGCAATAATATGAAATTTTCAATATACGCTGATCAACCCCCTCCTCCTCGCTTTTCCTGTCTGTCCTCCATTTCCGTGTGTGTGTGTGTGTGTGTGCGTGTGTGTGTTTCATCAGTGCAGCTCCGCCCGGTGGTTCTTGTGTGCGTGCTCGACTTTGGCTCGCTGCCACAGACTAACTGGTTTCACAAACAGACACCAGCCGGACGCCATGACACGTCTGCTTCTCACGCTGCTGCTAAAGACGGGGCAAAAAAAAAAAAAACACACAGGTGTATCAGATGTGTGAGAGGACTCCAACCAGTACTTTTTTAATTGGGATGAACATAATAGATTTTTCATTTAAACTCAGAAAAAAACACTCATGAGCATTTGGTACAGCATCTGCCCACTGCTGCGCTCTCTGGTAAAGGTTGTGCATAGTATTCAGAATATACAGAGAACAAGAATTACATTTTTGTTTTAAAGATTCTCTGTATCAGTTCAGTTCAGTCACTGCACATTGTTCTTAAAGGTTGAAGTAAAATGGAGCAGTTTATGTTCAAATATCGTTGCCATTGATATTATTTTTCTGTATTACGTAGAGCAGTACAGTGTATAGACTGTAATTGAGTTTAAAGTCATTTCAAATCATATATTTTGGGGAAAATGGTCAAAATCGGTCCAAAAATATCAGAAATTATCGACCACTGGCTGCTCTAGAGGCTCAAATATCGGTATATCCGTATATCGGTATATCGGTATTGACATTGCCCAGTCATATCAAAAAAGCTACTTAAATAAATTACTGACCTTTTCGAAAAAAATAATAAAATAAAAATCTCTGTATTTTTTTGTTTGGGGGTCTGTCAACTGCTTGTTTCCATGGAGACGTCATTCCTCTGCCTCAAATTTTCCACAGTGTGACATTAAACAGCTGCAACTTATACATTTATTCGATTATACGTGGTTTTATTGCTGAGAAATACTTTGAAAAACACGCGTTCTGGCTGTGAGCGGGGTTGCCTCTCCACAGATCTGACCGCTAACTTGGTCTGGTTTGGTCGCCGTGGAGATATAAAGGTTTAATGCCACGCTGCGAAACATTCCACATTCCACAAAGCATTAACATCTGAAGAAAAGCATGAAAAACGCAACGTTAATTGAATCAATACAGCACAAGTTGGACATATTTTTTAAACAGTGAGTTATATATTTGGATGTGCACACTTTGTCCATTCCCAAATCCATGTCAGGCAGGGCATCTGGCTTAAATTGCATCCAGTTATTCTCCAAAAAGGGCAAATAAGTGGAATAGCACACTAGAATATCTACAAATTGTATCTGAGTTTTGATTTAAAGGTGCACTGCGTAACTTCTAACATCCGCTACTTGCTTGGAGACACCATGGAGATGTTATTTCATTGCTGGGAATGTTCCACAGTAGGGCATTAAACCTATCTACATATCTCCCTTTCTTTTGTGCAGTTACAGGCGTTTTACGGCTCAAAAATGCCTTAAAAAAACATGAATATTTCCCATGTGCAGGCTTGCTTCTCCACAGATCTGACCATGAACCTGTCTCCGTTGTGATTCCCAAGTTCATTTCCTTATAAATCCAATAGAAAAGTTACACAGTGCAGTTTTAAGAATGGTCAAACAATATATATTTTCAAAACTGGTGTCCATAACGTAACATAACCATAACAACTTGACACATTTTCTGTTTTTTTTTTCCTAAATTCATGTCAGGGAGGGCATCTGATATAATTATACCTTATTTTTTCAATTTAATTACATGAAACTGTGAAATTAATTTGCATATTGGTCAAAAAAAACAAGAACCATCCATCTAATTTCTCAAATATTTTAAAGAGATGCTATAATGTGCTTAACGGTGCAGTGAAATTGATTAAAAAACCAAAAAAATAATAGAAATATTATAAATTAGGGGTATAAAATATTAAAATAAGATCCTACTCCTTTCTTATTGTAAATTTAACATTTTTGACAATTTTTTCTTTCTTTTTCATCAAATGTACAAGTATGTCGTGCTTTCGTAAAATCCAAAATGTTCAAAATAAAGTATAACTGTATAACTACGTTTAAATCTGATCTCAGAATGAATTCACCATAATAATTTGACATTCGTAAAAACAAAATATTTAAAAAAAAAAGACGATTTCACGCAATGGTCACTGTTCTACACTCCGCACTAAGTATTGAATCGCTTTAGCACAAAACCTGTATTTTCACTCACAATACATTTTCCATCTTAACTACCATTTCCATTGTGTTCTATTATTCATCGGACAAACGGCACGCTTTTGAGAACCACCAATTTGCTTCAA
The DNA here is from genome assembly GCA_000787155.1 of Scartelaos histophorus. Lineage (NCBI taxonomy): Eukaryota > Metazoa > Chordata > Actinopteri > Gobiiformes > Gobiidae > Scartelaos > Scartelaos histophorus. The sequence goes on from JACN01050750.1 coordinate 5,811, forward strand.
GAGGATTTATTATTCTTACTTTTAAATAATAACACATCTTCGCGTCTGTTTTGATAAACGCTCGCCAGTGTTTACACATTTTCCCCAAGTTTCGAACAAAGGAGCGAGTTCATATGCCTTTCTTCGCCGAAATCCATACTTGATGCATGCCCTGAATCCTAAAACACGTCTTCAACCTGATTCATTATAGCGCGCTCTATATTTGTATGTATGAGTGTGTCTGTTAAAATGATTAAGGGCGGAAATGCAGCCACCTTACCCAATTACACAGCAGCTTCTTGTATATACATAAAAACTGCAATTTACGTCCCATTGATGTGTCTAATTCTTTCGGTGCGTTATGGCGACTCTACTGTCTCTCGCCAAACAGAAGATTTTTTTTTTTCTTTCTTTTGTACTCCGCTCGTCCCTTTGAACAATGAATCATATTTAGCAAGGAAGTAAAGCAATCGCAGAACGGAGGAGGAACCCACACAGCCAGGCCAGTTCTGTGTAGAAATATTGGCTTTATAATCACTACACTGTTCATAACGGACGGAAAACTTAACTCGTAATGAACTAATAGTGTGTTAAAGCTCCTATGTTACACAAAAAGACTCCTGTGAGCTTTAAGCCATGTCATAACACTATTACCTCCTCAAAATCATACCCGGAGTTGTGTTTTATTTCATTCACACATGTCTGAGTAACCCTTTATTATTAGCCTAAACTCTAAATTCTCTGTTCCAATTTAAAATCTCCCTGTTATTTTTTGTTCAGTGGAGATTGGCAAAACCAGGGCTGAAATTATCCAAATGATTCTTGTGAAGTTGCAGGGAGTTTAATGGGATAGTTTAGGTTTTTTTGACATGAATCTGTACGTCTTCCCCGTCACAGTGTGGAGTTCTTGCCCGGTTTTGGTGCTGACGAAAGTAGTTCCGGCAAGTTTGCTGGGGTCACAAAAATAAAGCATTTTTCTTTTCAAAACAATGTGTGTTCAAAAGAGTGATGCATTTTGATCACAAAAGCATTGCCGGCGAAAAAGTCAGACCTCATAATCGCTTGGTGCTCTTTTCTCTCTGTTCGTATCACTGCGCTGCCGCCATATCTGACTATGAATCCGATAACTTACATAAACTTATGTACTTATTGCTCTCTCACGTTAACGCTCACGTTAGCTCTCACGTTAGCTCTCACGTTAGCTCTCACGTTAGCGCTCACATTAGCTCTCTTGCGTCGCAGTGTCATCAGTCTGAGCATGTAAACACTGCCACCCTAACCCAACTAAAAAAAGTGTTGGATTCATGCGCGGCCCTCACCTGGCGACGGCGCACAGTAATACGGACGGAGAGAAAATAGTGCCAAGAGATTATGAGGTCTGACTTTTTCGCCGGCAATGCTTTTGTGATTGAAATGTATCACTCTTTTGAACACACATTATTTTGAAAAGAAAAATGCTTTATTTTTGTGACCCCAGCAAACTTGCACAACAGTTTTGTGATGCAAATGTATCACTCTTTTGAACACACAAAAACCCTTTATTTTCTTGACTCCAGCCAACTTGCCGGAACTACTTTCATCAGCACCAAAACCGGGCAAGAACTCGGCTCACGGGGCTGTCGGGGGCAAGTCAGTGTTTATGCACCACACTGTGACGGGGACAACGTACAGATTCATGTCAAAAACCTGAACTATCCCTTTAAAAAACACAGCGGAACACTTCCTGGACATGACATCACAAGGTGGAACAGAATGTTTTCGGTTTGAGAAAAGAGCTCAGCCTAAATACAAAGTTTTTGTGTGTTACTCAAACATGTGTGAATGGAACAAAATGCACACACGCTGAGGAAACAACATTTAACATAACAGAATAAAGCACAATATGGAGCCTTTAACCTAAATTTGTTCACTGTATCACTGTATCACTGATCATGGCCCCATTCTAGTCCTAGTTTAGTCTTGGCTTGGTTCTAGGTTTAGTCCCAATTTTGAAGTGAAATTATATTATATTAACTTTTGTCATTTCATATGACTCTGACAGACTAATGCTTTGAATGATTCCTTATTTAATTAGCCTACATATGTGTGCTTTATCTTGCACCATCAACCACTCTGCCCAGTAGGATTCCCAGTCTGATTGTTCTCGCATCCTAGTCCTGGTTTAGTCTCGGTTTAGTCCTTGTTTAGTGTTTGTTTTGAAAAGAAACCATATAGGGCAAATATGTCACGTCATATCAGACTCTGAAAGACGAATGCTCTGAATGCGTAGCTGTTTAATTAACCTAAATACGTGTGCTATATCTTGTATTAAACGCCACCATTCACCACTCGGCTTTGCTCATTAGGATTCCCATACTGATTGTGATCCATAAAGCCGAGCCGCTCCTTTAATTTGCCTTCCTGTTTCCTGTTGTGCCTGTCAATCTCTCCCTAAATGTGTCCCCCTGTCGGCGCTCAGACCTGCCTCCTCTGGTGAGTGATGCAGTCAAATGAGATGTATGTGGAACACTCCGGTACGCTCGGTACGCTCGGCTCCGGCAAATGAACACATCAACTGATGACCAGCTGTTTCTCATTATTATACACTGGTTAATTAGGACGCCGTGTCACCGTCAGCGCCGCGGTAAAGCCTGTGAAATTCATAATTCATGCACTGGCACATGGCCCTACACCGGGACTCTGCGATGTACAACGGCCAGTGCAGGAGGAGCATTACAGACCTGGTTTAAAGGTGGTTTGGACTGGCTTTGAACTCCATTAGACCCAGTTTGGACCTGGTTTAGACCTGGTTTAGACCTGTAAACTGTGTGAAATTCATAATTCATGCACTGGCACATGGCCCTACACCGGGACTCTGTTATGTACAACGGCCAGTACAGGAGGAGCATTACAGGCCTGGTTTAAAGATGGTTTAGACCTGGTTTAGACCTGGTTTAGACCTGGTTTAGACCTGGTTTAGACCTGGTTTAGACCTGGTTTAGACCTGGTTTAGACCTGGTTTAGACCTGGTTTAGACCTGGTTTAGACCTGGTTTAGACCTGGTTTAGACCTGGTTTAGACCTGGTTTAGACCTGGTTTAGACCTGGTTTAGACCTGGTTTAGACCTGGTTTAGACCTGGTTTAGACCTGGTTTAGACCTGGTTTAGACCTGGTTTAGACCTGGTTTAGACCTGGTTTAGACCTGGTTTAGACCTGGTTTAGACCTGGTTTAGACCTGGTTTAGACCTGGTTTAGACCTGGTTTAGACCTGGTTTAGACCTGGTTTAGACCTGGTTTAGACCTGGTTTAGACCTGGTTTAGACCTGGTTTAGACCTGGTTTAGACCTGGTTTAGACCTGGTTTAGACCTGGTTTAGACCTGGTTTAGACCTGGTTTAGACCTGGTTTAGACCTGGTTTAGACCTGGTTTAGACCTGGTTTAGACCTGGTTTAGACCTGGTTTAGACCTGGTTTAGACCTGGTTTAGACCTGGTTTAGACCTGGTTTAGACCTGGTTTAGACCTGGTTTAGACCTGGTTTAGACCTGGTTTAGACCTGGTTTAGACCTGGTTTAGACCTGGTTTAGACCTGGTTTAGACCTGGTTTAGACCTGGTTTAGACCTGGTTTAGACCTGGTTTAGACCTGGTTTAGACCTGGTTTAGACCTGGTTTAGACCTGGTTTAGACCTGGTTTAGACCTGGTTTAGACCTGGTTTAGACCTGGTTTAGACCTGGTTTAGACCTGGTTTAGACCTGGTTTAGACCTGGTTTAGACCTGGTTTAGACCTGGTTTAGACCTGGTTTAGACCTGGTTTAGACCTGGTTTAGACCTGTAAACTGTGTGAAATTCATAATTCATGCACTGGCACATGGCCCTACACCGGGACTCTGTTATGAAGCCAAGGCCAGTACAGGAGGAGCATTAGAGGCCTGGACTGGTTTTGAACTGATTTTGAACTGGTTTAGCTGGTTTTGACAAGGTTTTGAACTGGTTTTGACCTGATTTTAATTTGGTTTTTACTTGATTTTGAACTGGTTTTGAGCTGGGTTTGACCTGGTTTTGACCCGGCTTTGATCCGGCTTTGAGCTAGTTTAGACCTGGATTTTACCTGGTTTTAAGCTGGTTTAGACCTGTTTTTTAACTAGTCATAAGTTGGTTTAGACCTGGTTTTTAACTGGTTTTGAGCTGGTTTTGACCTGGCTTTGACCTAGTTTTGACCTGGTTTTGACCTGGCTTTGAGCTAGTTTAGACCTGGTTTTGACCTGGCTTTGAGCTAGTTTAGACCTGGTTTTGACCTGGCTTTGAGCTAGTTTAGACCTGGTTTTGACCTGGCTTTGAGCTAGTTTAGACCTGGTTTTGACCTGGCTTTGAGCTAGTTTAGACCTGGTTTTGACCTGGCTTTGAGCTAGTTTAGACCTGGTTTTGACCTGGCTTTGAGCTAGTTTAGACCTGGTTTTGACCTGGCTTTGAGCTAGTTTAGACCTGGTTTTGACCTGGCTTTGAGCTAGTTTAGACCTGGTTTTGACCTGGCTTTGAGCTAGTTTAGACCTGGTTTTGACCTGGCTTTGAGCTAGTTTAGACCTGGTTTTGACCTGGCTTTGAGCTAGTTTAGACCTGTTTTTAACTGGTTTTGAGCTGGTTTAGACTTGGTTTTGACCTGCCTTTGACCTGGTTTTGACCTAGTTTTGATCTAGCTTTGACCTGGTTTTGACCTGGCTTTGAGCTAGTTTAGACCTGTTTTTTAACTGGTTTTGAGCTGGTTGAGACTTGGTTTTTAACTGGTTTTGACCTGGTTTAGACCTGGCTTTGACCTGACTTTGACCTGACTTTGAGCTTGTTTAGACCTGGTTTTGAGCTGGTTTTGACCTGTCTTTGACCTGGCTTTGACCTGACTTTGAGCTAGTTTAGACCTGGTTTTTAACTGGTTTTAAGCTGGTTTAGACTTGCTTTTGTGCCACAGTGACATTCAACTTACCTATATTGCATGCATTGAATTATAGTTGTTTTTGTGGCGATAAAGAGAACCAATTTGTATCGTGAGCAACTTTTCCTCACCATAGATAACATATTGTGGAACATTTCAGACCAAACCAAAAACATCTCCTTAGAGACAGGAGTGTGGCAGACCCTATATCAGAAAAGTTACATCGTGCAGTTTTTAGTCCCTAGTTTAGATCTGGTATAGCTGAACTGTGATAAAATGTAGTCCTGGTTTAGTCTGGAGTTAGTTCTGATTTAGTCCAGGTAGAGTCACCCCATTTAGTTACTGTTAAGTCCTTGTTTAGACCTGGTCTCAGTTTACCTCTTGACTGATGTGACCTTACTTGTATTACATGATCAGCTTGACCAGTACTGAACCAAACTTGAAAATGCATTGAGTCGTTAATTACACGATTTATTCTTTATTACAAATCAGATTTCAAAATTCTGTGTTTATTCTACTCTCCCATTGTCTATTAAAATCAGTTAAACTCACTTGACTTCACTGTGGAGTGTGCATAGGAGTGACTAGCGCAAATATAGAGCCAAAACTCTATCTAACCGTGTGTGTTCTCGCCTCTCCCAGTTTTAACACCTCTTTTTTTCCCTCCCTCTCTCTCTTTCTTCCTTTCTGTCTCTCTGTCTCTCTCTCTTCACAGCAGGGCGCTTGTGTAGGTGGCAGCGTGAAATGCCTGGATCTTAAAGGTAAGCTAAAACCCCCCATTACTTTATTATTAACTGTATGACTTATGGTGGTTTAAGTGTAATTATAGAAATAGCCTATGCGATAAACCCAATTAGTACAAAGAGCTGTTTCGTCTTAATATTCAAAAATTCATGTGCAGACAATATGTTTGGGTCCAATGAATAAAGCTGTTCTAATTCAGCAATATGGGCCAGACTAAGTGCTGGGCAGGCTCACAGAATATTATATTGTCTGTACAGAAAATGTGGTAGGATTTCGGATGTAATTCA